>CM052135.1:6976589-7040485 GCA_028454255.1 Halictus ligatus
ATTTTTGGCATTTTCTCGTCAACATCTACGAGACTGTATAAAACAAAGTCCAAAATTTGCGGTCCCCTAAGCTAAAGTTTAGCCCAAGATCGAATTTTGTTTCTATGAAGGCACCGCAATACTCGTCACGAGTTCTAGAACTTTTAGCAACTCGTGGTGGGAATCGGTGGTATGCCACGAACGAGGTTCTACGCTAGTTTGAAAATTTCTGACCGATTCGACTGTTCTTGTGTTAGAGCTTCTCCTAGATAACATTCAGTTTTCATTGTTGAATGTACTTTGGAGCAGTTCCAACCTTTCTCTCGTTCTTAAATTTGCATTGAATAGTTAGGGACGCGCGTATCTCCTACAAATTATGTCTCCTATAGCCAACAGTCTCAGATATCGAGGATGATTGATGGTTGGTAGACAGTCGGTGCAGAGGTGGTCCGTTTGCCCGGAGCCCTGGTAGATCGTGAGCGCGCGCGCGCGCACCAGCGATCGTTTGCGCCGCGAACCGATAGCGCAGCTCGGATGCAACGGTGCAGTCGCAATTATGCACCGAGGAATTGCTCTTGCCCGAGGCGATGCATCATTGAGATCGGTCTAACGGAAACTGCAGACGGAGAAATGTCGAGATAATAGTATTGATAAATCGAGAATCGATGGAGCTTTATATCGGCCATGGGGGGTGTTAATTATCCGGAACGGGGCAGTCGTAATTGATCGCGAGCTATGATTGTTGGTGATCAAAGTCGTTCGAGTTGTGTACATTCCGAGATTGCAGATTTTATGCGTTCACTAGTCGATTATACAGGAATTGTGTTAAGCAAATTATTCGCTTTACAAAGATTTCCAATATATTCGATGTAGCACAAAAATCACATGAATCATTCTGTAAAATACCATTTTTTGTATTCTGTACGAACAATTCGTATAACTAATCATACAAGACAATTAATGGTAATTCGTGAAACACAACTTACAGTGTTCTCTGTGCACTATTCTTATTCAGCGAATGCTCGAATCGTATATTCCTCACAAATGTAATATTTTACAGTATAAATTCACGAAACTTTTATCGTTTTATCTGTCCTTATTATGATAACAAAGTCTCGAAACTTTTTACTAATATCCTCAAGATGTCTTGTTACCATACGGTCGGATCTTTATACAAAATAAAAATTGTATTCATCACAATTGTATTTCTTTCAGTTTTGAAAGATTGTATTTGTTGTTTTGTAAAATTGTATTTCTTTCAGTTTTGAAAGACAGAGGTTCAATAAAAATGTATTTTCTCTTTTGATAATTTGTAATAACTTGAAAATAACAGAACAGTTTTCATTAATTGCTGTAAAATTTTTACTGTTTCTTTTGTCGTGCACCCATTTTTGCCATAAATTCATAAAATCCGCGGTCTATTTGTTACATCTATTTGTTACATATTGACAACAGCATCATTTGATGCTGTTCTCAATATTGCACGTTTTTCGCGAGCAGTTAAACTTTGTGGACGCACAGAACTCTTCTTTATTCCGCAATTTTCAGGATTTTTTAATAAATTTATAATTACTTTTCGGCCCCTGTTTACAACTTTCGATATTTTTGTAACTGAATATTGCTCATCCTTTAACTTCAATATTGTATGTATTTCACAGTCATTTAATCTTTTTCCCCGGCCCATTTTTAACACTGTGCTATGTTCTTTTTATGAAATAAGCACAAATAAACGACGTGCACACTTTATCAATTAGATTGTACAATGCATGTATCCACTTCAGGGTGTTATACACAACTGAGAATCGAAAATCTGCATCTTGTGCTATCATTTTGTCCCGTTTGCGGGCCACAATACATACGTTTTCGTTCGTACAATTCCGTTGACGTAAATATTGTGGATAATACTCATTGTCAGTAAATTATACATATGGACATGTCCAGAAATGTTGACAATATTAGAATATTAATTTTCTTCAGTTTATGGTATCAAACGAGAAAAAATATGTGACGCGTTATCTTTTTGTCCCGGAGTGTACTCCCGCTCTTCCCAATTATCCACGACTTTCGACACCTTCGAAAAACACATCCTTCAACCAATCATAGACAACTTCCTAAAACCACGCCCACATCCGAGCTTTCCTGATGCCTATACGATTGTAACCAAGTCGAAACTGCTTCAAAAACCGATCAGTTAAAAACACCGAGATTCTAACAGCAAAAACCAAGTCTTGCCATATCGCAATAAAGACCGGTTCTCCGGAGATTGACAATACAATCATTCGTCATTAAACCTAGTCGCGACACGATTTGTTGGAATTCCGGGATCGACGCGACACCACAGTGGATCTATCCCTTCTTCGCGATGCCGAACTATCGTCGGACTGAAACGCATTGAAAAACTGTTGCGACCGTTTTCGCGAATCGGACAAAAAAATCCGGGAGCGATCGCGCGGCCGTGCGACGAATTTATAGCCTGGAAAGACGAGGTTGTAAATGACGGTGCGCGCGCGGTTTACACGGGCCCGAGAACGACCGATTAATCGTGCGCAATATTGTTTACAACGACACCGGAACGATAATGGGCGTTAATTCTCCGGGCGAACAGTGTAATTAAAATCGCGGAAATAAGCGTTCCGATAAATTCCATGGGGGAACGATTCTCCCCCCATGGAGTCCGCGCGAATAAACGGCCGCCGATCCTTTCTCGCGGCGCGTGACCCCGCTGCTCCTAGGATCAATGATCAATTCATCGGCGCTAGGGGCAGTCGAAACTTGTAGTAACGCGTTGATGAATGGAACACGGTCTAACGAGCCTGATGCATGTATTTGCACAGTAAATACGATTGTTATGCAACGCACTGACCACGACAAACGCGTTCGAGTAGTTTTCCAGATTTTTCTGCTCGATAGAGAGCAAGGCTAACTCGACCGGAACGGATTATATCTCGAGTGTGGTTGGAGATGGAAAAAATTGTGGGGGGAAAAAGTTGAATGGCACGGAACGGTTTACACTCCCATTAGTTCATGCATTCTCCATGAATGCAACGATCCGCCAGAAATAT
Source organism: Halictus ligatus (assembly GCA_028454255.1). NCBI lineage: Eukaryota > Metazoa > Arthropoda > Insecta > Hymenoptera > Halictidae > Halictus > Halictus ligatus. The sequence goes on from CM052135.1 coordinate 6,979,631, forward strand.
TCGGATGCTCTCTTTTCTTTTCTCTCGTAATGCACTTTTTGTATGTGGATCGACTCTTTGAAACATTCTCTGCAGGGAAGTACTGTGTTTACTCTATACAGGATAAACCACGAATCGTGATCAGTAAAGATTAGTCTCTTTATTAGCAGTCCTCTAATGCTGGAAGATATGCGACAGAGAATTGTAGACGAATGCGAAGCTGTCAGTGCAGAGGTCATAGAAAGCGCTAAGCACTCTTTCATTCGCCTGCATTCGTGCAGCTGACGGACACCATTTTGAACATCGCTAAAATTAAAGTGAAACTTACATTATGATACTCACCGAATTCGTCTTGAAGTTCTCTGCCAGATAGGCGTAAAGAAATTACAGGTGTACCTTGAAAAGGTACCTTGGAAAATGGTACGTTGAAGGTGACCTTGAACAATCATGAAAGAAGTAACTGACCAAAAATTTGCTACAATCACGTGAAAGCTCTGTTGAGACCATGCTATATCCGATAAGAACATTTTCGATCCCACTGCTAATAACAGAGTAATCTCTACGATTCGTGGTTCACCCGGTATATGTCTCAAATGTATAGCCGACAAAAGTCCCAGAACTATCCCCACTTCAGCTCGAGAGACCACGGTCGCCGAGGAATGTACCTGAGGTCGCGTGGATCAAAGAATAGTGTCTCCTGTCCGATATATGTCAGTGGCTAGACCCGTGTTTTGGACATATATCGAAAAAAAAGAAACACGGAGGTACAGTCAACGGAATTAATAATTTTATTAACAGAATTTTAGTTCTCGGGGACCTGTTAAGATCTTTTTCACGTAAATGTTTATAATTTTCTGGTCGAGAGTTTCACTTTGCGAAGCATCCCTCGCGGACGTTCTTAACTTTCGTTCTGTTGGGTTTCGTGTTCGCGAACCGTCCAAAATTTTTGGCGGTCTCCATTTCGAATTCCTTGAGCACGTCTGGCTTTAAATCGGCAACCTTTCACCTCTCGACCTACTGAGCCACCCGAGAACCGTTCACTTTTTACGATATCGTCCATGTAGAAGCCGCGCAACGTCCTCGAAATACGGCCCTCGCTCTGGCAGAACGCCAGAGATGATCCTGCATCGCAACCCCTGTATTGCAACCCCTGTATTGGTCATCTTAGCTAATAGTCGGAGCGCTTTTGAGCTACGCGGACAACTAAACTTTCCCCGGCCGTGCTGCCAGTTTTAATTGCATTTTCACCCTGTTGACATGTTTATCGCAATTTCTTTCTTTTTCTTTTTTCGTTCGGTCGGTGGTTCGACACATTGTCCGGAGACGCAAACGTGCCATCGCATTGTTCTCTTCTTTTACGATTAAATGTCCCATCCAGTGAATGCCTATCAATTCCATTCGACACTGCGTGTTCATGTCCGTAGAAATCTTCTCAACAAATGAAAGTGTATTCTGTCAGCGACGCGACACAATTTATGCTCGTTTAAACGCAATAACGTGTGGGCGTACAAGTACGTTTTATTTCCGAGTTTCTCAGTCAATCGTTAATTTGATGTTATACCGTATACGAAAACATGATGCAATTCACTGGACATATTAAATAGCAGACGACAACGTTTATGATAATTAGATGTCGGATCATGTGATTCAGATTTTAAACCATTTAAAAATATTGTATCAGTTCCGTTCCATGGAAATTACCGAAAAATTAAATCAATCTTGCAATTTATTCGGACAATTTTTATTTTCCATAAAATCCACAGTTTGATGATAATTCATGCGGGCAAAATATTTTGAATAGAGATTACAAATTTTGTTGACTGTACCAGGTTGATTTCTATTTCAAATTCTTTTCCTCACGGTGTTGAAGATTTGTGTACATAATTTGTTACTGATATTTGTTTGAAATAATCGGTGCTTAAACCTTCGCCTTCGATTATTGTGTCAGACTCACGACGAATATTTTATTCAAAATTCAGCATATAAATTAGAATAGAATTATAAAATTATAAAAGATTTGTGTACATAATATTTATTATTGATATTTGTTTTCAACAATCAGTGCTTAAAACATTGCCTTCGACTATTGTGTCAGACTCACGACGAATATCTTATTCAAAACTCAGCATATAAATTATAAAAAAAATGATAAAATTATATAAATATTAGTGATTCCTATCAAATCAAAACTCTGTCAATATAGAATGTACAATTATATATAACCAGAGAGAATCACAAGGTCGTACATAAATTGGAATTACACCGTTCGGTTCAAGGCTACCAAAACTATACTCGAGCAAACGTGGAAGCAAATGTGATTTGATCGAAGTTCCTAGAAATTGTTCCGTCAATATTCACAGTCCATCAACAACGATACCGAAACTCCCGGTGTTCCGCTAACCTCGGCGTACACAAATCAAAAGCAAAACCGAAACTTTCGAATGAAACGCGAATTGAAACTCCGTTCGAATTGTCCATCCATTTTCCAATTCTACCAGAGCAACCGGTTAAGACGAAAATATTGCCTATAAATTTTGATTCGGAAACGGAGCCGCGGATTATCCCAATTCCCGCGCGATCGTCGAATCCGCGTGCAACTTTGTTTCGAATACCGAACCTGATAGCCGTCAGCGAGTTCTTGTATTCGTGGGCGTCGATCGATCTTCTCCTACCCTCGGTAGAAAATTTGGAACGACTGGTAAGCGCAACCCTCCCTCTCCCCGCCCCGTTCCTCGTCCACCCCCGCATCGTTTTATCCACGCTCGGCGTGGCCGACCTCCGCGATTGTTTCATCGAATTTCCGGGGTAGCTCGGTGCGTTAAATTCGAGCCACCGGAGGCGACCAACTGCGAAATTCTCCATATTTTGGAGGCGCAAAATGGACGCTAATTGAAACGTCTGGCCGCTACACCGGCGCCGAGGGCACGAGGGGCTGCCGAGCGTGCACTATCTTCGAAGGAAGGTGCAAAGGGGCGTGCGGGGGAAACGGGGTGGCAGCAGGTTGCGGAGGTGCAGGGGTCGAGGGGATGAAGCTCGGGACCAGAGAGCGGAACGAAAGAGTACGTCGCAAAGGGCGCGCAGTAAAGGAATTACACCGGCTGGCTGGCAATTATAGCGTAATCGTGTAACTTTGTTAAACGTGCTGCGCTGACAGGGCGAAATTAGAAAATTATAATCTAATACGACCGCATCGTCAGGGTCGCTAAATCGGCTTCGTCTCGTCGCTCATGCCACCGGTAAGGAGATACGCGAGCCGGGTTGTTTTCCATTTTTCGCTGTTGGCTGTTGGCTATACTGTCAGGCTGTTGCCGGTGAAATTATTTGGTTGCGCTGTCTAAACGCATACGTGGGGAATGTGGTTTTGTTGGACACTGTAAACACGCACAATTTTCCGCAAATAGAGTTGATTATAGTGGTCCGATTTACGGTTGACACATTTGACGGAAAGACATTTTTGTGGGAACTGTAAACACAGAATCTCTTTCCATGTTTACTAGAAGTAAACGCCATTACGTATGTTTGTTGCGCTATGTAAGTTTGTAGCTCATATTATGAGCTGGCTTCTTAATGCCTTGTACGCGAGATACTTTTAAATAAATTCTGAATTTTAATTAACTGTTTGAATGATATGTACAGGATGTGCCATCTAAGTCAATAAACATAACTCGCTTATTTTTGATGATAGAATAAAATTTCAGTCACCAAAATGTTTGGTTCAATGGGGCAAATAGTGTAGTAGTAAACAAAAAATGTTCTCGCATTGTTTTTTCGAGATATCAAAGTCGTCGAAATTTGTATAAATAAGTCTGCATATTTTCGTCATCTTGATTGCTGAGACCAGGACGAATGCAAGGACCTGCACGTGACCTTGAGTGCAAAAGATTTACAAAGGTTGGGCAATCGATTGGAAGATTATAACAGAAATTATTTCATTATTTGCATCGACTGCCCAGCTCTTGCGAATGTTTTGTACCCAAGGCCAGACGAAGGTCATAGGTATTATAGGTCATTGTCCTTTGACATTTTTATCTCTTCCCGAAAATACGCGAGGCATTTATGAATTTGACATTTTATTTACCTGCATGTGTAATATTAATCGGTAGACTGCAGATCTTTATGCAAAATAAAAATTGTCGTCGTTTCGTATTTTCAAAAAAGAAAATATTTCACACGGAACACCTCATAATATCTATGCCATAAGTTCTCATCTAATCCCTTTATCGTCGTTAAAAAGAGGCGCAGAAAGAAACGGGAAGAAAGGAACGGTGGAAAGGGGACATTTAGAAACCAGAGACCTCGTTTCAGGAAATGTGGGCAGAGAACTTCAACGCGTGAGCTTCGAGTTTCTAGCTTTCAACCTTTCAGCCCTTTGAGCGTGTGACGTATTGATCTTGTACCTTGAACTTTAAAGCTTTCAACCTGCGAAGATTGTCCTCGATCTATGCACTCACGACCTCGTAAAGCTCGCGCGGAATCGTCCTCATTCTTTCGAACTTACCATATTTCCAGCCCCTATTGTCAAGTTCCTTATTCCCCCGCCATATTCTATTCCACGCGAACGGAAAGACATAAATCAATCGGTGGAATTTTACTTTAACAATCAAGCTGTACTGTCGGTCTATAAAAATGGTAAAAACTACGAATTTAAAAATTATTTTTAAATTAACCGGAATATCCTCGAACACGTTTCCGCCTCACAAAGGTTACTGTACACTAGATATTTTGTGGCGCTGAAATTCTTTTGAATCTTTTGTTGTTTCCCTGCGAGCTGAAAAGGAAACACTGATTTAAGTTTTTCTTAGCGCTCTCATCCCCGGCTTATCGGATTTAGACACCAGCAAATTATTTCTGCGAGGCAACGCGGAAACGCGTACAACAAAAACCAGATTAGAAAAAAATTCCGCAACACGGGCTTGGAAAACTTTAATTTATCCGCCGCGTTCCCGAGAGTTTGATGGCAAGGTGAAACGTTTAGAAACAATACACAGATTGTTTGGGAAATCGCGGTACAACCGGCAAGAGGATGATTTTCCTCACATAAAATCTAGTGGAAAATAAGGAATATAGTTTTTCCATGCGGGGCTTCATTTTCGAGAAAATCGAATTTGAAAATTCGTAAGTACGCGTGCACTGAGACAGAGGACTACTTTATTAGACTTAGACTTAGACTACTTTATTTGCCCGATGTAGCCCGCAATTCCCATTGTCGCTGGTGTTTATAAACAATGTAGAGACTCCTTGTTGTTAATTCTGTTAATCTAAACGATACTGTTCACAGATGCAAGCAGCAATGGAAATTGCGGGCTAGACCGAGCGAACAAAGCAAACTCCGTCTAAGTGCACGCGTACCTAACGAATTTTCAAACTCGATTTTCTCGAAAATGAAGCCCCGTATGGAAGAAGCATATTTTCGGATGGATTTTATGCGAGGAATCATCCCCTTGCCGGTTGTACCACCATTTTCCAAACACGCCGTGGAATAATCCGTTATCATTTTTCTCATCGAGAGAACTAAGTTATGAAGGAAGTATAATAGAGCCATGAGTATTGTTTATAGAGAATTCTGTGTTGGAATCGCATTTATTGAAAATAACGGGACGACTAAATTGCCCGACGAGAAGGTTAAAACGCTACAGAGTGTACTGCGATTAATAATAAAAACTGAAAGGCGGCACGCAACTGTGAAGATGGCGATGCTTCGAACATTCTTCGGCACGAAAGAAAGGACGCCATGCGTCGATGATAGAGTTACAGGCGTCGACGCAAAGTAACGAGGGAGGAAGAACAATAGTAACGCGGCTCGAAACTTCGAAAACCCTCGAGCAAAATATTAAGTATCGTTCTTGGTGGCTTCTCCGCAAGTTTCCGACGTTCCCGTCCTCTCTCGCGGAAAGTTTAATGAATTTCAAAGCCGGTCGGGCGTTAATTAAAACCCTTTTTCTGAAATGGATTGCCCGTTATCGCGATGAACGATTGTGTACGTTCATCCTTCAACCGCGGGGACGACGGTGCCGGCCAAACCCCCACCCCTCCGCCCCGCCTCCACCCTCGTCCCGTTAAAGTAAGGCGAAAGGAGCAAGCTGAAACAGTAATTAATTAAGTATACGGGACCCTTGTGTTCCGAAATGTTGCAACGGGGCTCAAAGCTTGACGTTATTGCGCCCGCAAAATAGATCGACGGAAAGGTAGCAACGATATGATGGATGACGATCGCGTCGAAAAGATCCTCTGAACGTTACCGTACCTTTTTATCTGTATTTACCCAGCTCTTTAGGCTTCTTTTTCCTTCGTTTCGTACGTTCAATAGCGACGAAGCGTTCGACAGGAAGAAAATCTTTTTACAGATTTTTTTGTCCCGCCGTTTGCCACAGTATAGAGTGCCTCAAGATCTTTCGATATTTCGAAAATACTGAGGGGAAAAACCCATTCTAATATCGCCATGTTTTATAGAAAACGTCTAGTAATAGCAATAGTAGGTATAGTGAATTCTTTATATATATGTCGCCGAGGCATAGCCGATAATTGTCGCAGAATTATCCCCACTACCCCGGATTATACCCTGTGAGGGGCCAAAAAGCTCGAGAGACCTCGTTTGCAGAGGAGTGTAAGGTGGCTCAAAGTATAGCATCACCTGACCGATATATGTCCATGGCTAGACCCGTGTTTTGGACATCAATCGAGTAATCACTGTACTTACTACTTGAGCAATGATTCTTGTCACAGTTCATTGAAGAACATAGTTTCCCGCTTCACCGTCCATGTTCTTCTCTACAAAAAAGTGATATTCATATTTAGAATGTGAATTATTATGCAAATGTAAATTCTTCAACAATTTCAAATATTTCGGGGTTTCATTTTAGAATGACATATGTGCCATAAATATTGATGAGATTCGCCGTATATTTACGTGTATTGAATAAATGCAATATTCAATTTTAATATTTAACTTTATTGTATTCATTGTATTTATTAAATAAGAGATTAACATGTCCGGAATACAAATGAAGACGTTCGATAAATTATTTAAATTTTGTTTATTCAAGACACAATCATTTGCTGTAAAATTGAAATTCTCATTTATTAAGTGTATTAGTATTTTTAAATGTTGTACTAACAAACCTGAACGTTTTGCTATGCCCTTTCAATTAATCAGCTGTCTAAGCAAGCCAACATCTGTACTGAGAACGGTAATACCTTGATCTGTCAATCAGAAGACGTAAACCCGAGAGATTAGTGAACTCCTCGAGCTATCGCAACGATTATAATTTCTTATCGACGGGATAAATTGTTGCGATTGTTCATCGGCGCGGCTAAGCAAGCACGGAATGCGAGCACGCATTACGTAAATTCGGTCGTGTCCTAACTCGGGAATCGCAGATCCAATCTTGCCTGGAACTCTGACGCAGCCTCGTAGTTATTCTATTTTAGTCTCCAAGGATTGGAACACGGAACACCGTTCCAGCTAATTTCGAGCGTAATGAAGAGTATGAATACAAATTAAAACTTGTGCTCTCCTCTGTTTTATAAACCGCTACCTTCCAGCCGCTTACGCGCAGAATTCTAAATCGGTTACGGGATGGGCTGGCTCCCAATCGATAGTTCCAAACAGCCACTCGATATAACATGTAAGAAGTGTCTTCGAGCTTTTACTTGTTTACGAATACCCTGAAAAAAAATGAATATGAAAAATAAATATAGCCAGATACTTTAATAACGGGATTCCAGTTGGTGCCTGACCAATCACTGACTTGTTCTACTGCAGCCGTTGCACTCGCTAAAAGATAGATGGATACTGACCGTTGCAGTTCCAATAATAATTGAACATAAGAAGTAATTTCATTTGTAATCGGTACACTGAGATACTTCACTCACTTATGATGCATAAATATTTTTCAGGAAATAAATACAACATGAACTTTGTTTATGATTAATGAAGACTCGCTTCGTTTTGAATTTATCATAACTGTTGGTTAAAAAATATCAATTTTACTTGAGTTTCGTGAAATTATTTACGAAAATGTAAATTTGCATAAACATTGGCAATTTAATAATTAGAAAATCACGCATGAACCGATGACAAACATGTGGATTCGAACTGATTAACATTGATTGTTATATTCTGTTTAAATTTTGGAGGAGATATTTGTGTAGCATCGTTCATATTATTGATATTATAACAAACTAAATTTGGTTTAAACTGGAACGTAGGAATATCTCGGAAAACATAAATAATATGAAAAATATTTCAGGAGAAGGTTGTAGAAATCTCACAATACAATTTTTGAATGGAGACTTGTATTTTTTTTATCACACATTCTTGTAGCTGGCATCGAATTAATTACAAAACACTATGAATCATTTAAACACACGTTGCCTACAGTAGAGAAACGGGTGATATATAATAAATAATAACTCGTCGCAACACTTTATTTTTATAATTATAAATATACTAAAAGTGCAGAAAAATGTACATTATTTTGTAAAGACCACCCCTTAAAATCGACCTCTGCCTCAAACACGGACAATTAATCTTGAATGTATGCTACTCATTTACATAACACAATATTGCCATTAGGATTCTTGGCTACCTTTTCTAACTCTGGCTTTAAATAAAGGCAAAGTTTTTGGTATTGATCGGACGAAAATCCCCACCAAGAAACCTTTACACAGTAACCATGTCACAGTATGACAATATCATCTGTTAGCAGTAGTATCTTCTAATAATAAATTATAAAATGTGTTTACCTGTACTTTCTGACAGTTTTCGTGCAATTTTCATGTGAAACATTTTGTTAACATATTCTGAGATCTCATACTTTCAGACGTAGTCATCACAATATTTTATATGACTGCAACTAATTAACCTTATGGCTTCACTGTTAGTTTCGTTAGTTTTTGTATTAGAAAAACAGGTGACACATAGACTGCATATTTATGTAAAAATAATAATGTAAAATGAAAGAAAATTTGCATATTAATAAAAATCAATTGCGTTACTATTTCATGTTTACCACGAGAAATTTTTTAGTCGATGAAGAACACTTTGACCTCGTTTAAAATGTTATAAAATGATTCATGAACATACAAATCATTATATTTCATAAAAATCGGCAGTCTAATAATAAGTAACTAACGCAGAAATCGCACTTGGGGAATTGTCAACAACAATCTCAGCCTTCACCAAGTCGATCATTAATAACCTTACGCAATGTCGCTTACGCTGTGCCACAGACGAGTTATCTCGCGGCCAACCTATAAACGAAACTTGTTCGCGAGATAACTCGTCTGTGGCACATCGTAAGCTAAATTGCGTCACGAGATAACTCGTCCGTGGTTATCGTACTACCGGTATTTCGTCGCGAGATAACTCGTCCGTGGTGGGGAAGTGGTTAATATTCTTCCGGTGGATAAAGTGTTAAGAACAAAAAGACAACAGGCCGGAGAAAGAATAATTTGTTGTCCAGGGGAGCAGTTACCAGAAATGATAATTAGCGTTGTTGAATACACAGTAGCGCGCTACACCACGTCGCTCGAATTTCCAATCAATATTCAAAACCAACCCCCTCAGGTCTTTCCTCCACTTGAACCGTTTATCCAGCACCGCCCCGCGCAGCCCCCTCTACACCCCTGTCCGGCGCGGCGGCTGGATCGCGTAACAATTCAATTAACCGTGGCCCTATCGCCGCTAATTATAATTCCCCATAATCCCCGTTCGTCGAACCGGTTGATTGTGAGACGGCGCGCGACGACGGATTCTGCAGCGTTCGCGGATCGGTCACGCGTTCGTTCACCCCGTCCTCCGTCCGAGGATACTTTTCCGGGTTCCGGGCTTTCGGCTTCGGGCTTCGGGCCTCGAGCTTCGTCCGCGGGCGGGCTCTGTGCTACGCGGCGAGTCTCCTCCTCGCAACAGCGTGCTTACCGGCCTGCTGACGAGAGAAGTGTGCCGTTGCCACTGAGTGGCGCCGATAAATATTCATGGGCACCAGTCATGCCTGACTGGCGCGACTCCGTGCGGCTCGGCTCCTCTCTGCACGGTGCAACCGCCGCTATCTTTCTCCCCGTGCCTCCGCTCACTATACACCGTATATCCGAGTTTACTTACTCGGGGTGGCCAGGAACAGGGACAAGGTGACTGAATACGTGACGAGGAGCCGACACATTCGCCGCGTTATGGTTTCCAAACGTTGCTGATGCACCCCCTTCACAGACAACACCTTGCTGACGCCGCGCCGCCCATGACGGATGCCAGCGGACACTGCGCGCGTGATTGCGCGGACCCGAGGGATGGTCGATTATGCGTTTAACATCCGCCCCGCTAAATATGTATCTATTCGGTTGGTTGTTCGGAAAGTAATTTCGTCTTTTCTCAACAGAGGACGAAATTGTATGTTTTCGTAGCCAACTTCACACTTAAGAGCCAAGAGTGGTCACGTGACCTTTGCAGAATCAGCAGGTCGACAACTGCTGTATAATTTCCGTTTACAGCCTTCAGACACAGAATTAAGAGCCATCTTGGTCTTGATCCGACGAGTCTTAAGTCTGTGACTAAACTTGCCACATTTTTTGCTCTGTATTATCGATATTATGAATTCTGACGCCAGAAACGTGCTCCAAGTTTTTGGCTTTATTTTGTAGAGAATCAAGACAAAATATAGCTGAATTTTTAGTTGGAGATATTTTCTACCGCGCGCTAATGGCATAAATATGCTTGGATTCCACGGCATGCACATCATCAATGTTTGGCCTACTTCTAACGCTTATATTACCGAATATCTGCATGATCTCGTCAGCTCATGATCGGCACGCGCTAGATTGAACCTTCCTCTTTCGAATGAGCCCTTTCTCAACGAAAAATATTCTCATATAAGGTCGAAAAGTTGAGACACCTAAAACCATTTTTCGCCTAGTTTTGTCGGTAACGTGGTCACTCTACATTATCGCGAATCTACGGAGTCTTGCCTGTTGATGGCAAAAATTATTTTACTGAAACTGCAGGTCTTTGTGCATTTACCTGTTGTCTAGAAACTTTGCAAAATCCAAGAAAGTGAAAGATTTAATAAAAGTCAGTGAAGTTTAGTATAATATTGAGTTAGACGGAAATTTTTAGCTTTTTCAAATTAAAGTCCAAAGATAAAATTAACATATTTATTTAACAATATTTTCCATTCTGTTTATTTTATTTTCTGCCATTTTTGAGGTAACTTACGCTTTTGAATAAAGTTATGAATAAATATCTTAATTTTATCTTTGAATTTTCATCTATAAACGCTACGAATTAAATTTACATGGTACACTAAACTACTATAGTGTAAATAGTAAAGCTAGACAATTAAATGTCTTGCACGTGTGAATTTAGTATTCGGTTGTATGGAAGATCTTCGATCTTATCTGTTATTATACATTTTGACAGCTGATATAGCAAGGCTTGTTTGTGAAATATTTTGTTTGATTCTGCGCAGTAGTGTTTGTTCGGTGCCCTATCAAACATGGAAAGTCGAAAGCAACAATTATCGCCATATTTTACTTGTTTACTATCGAAAAGGTAGAATGCTGTTCAAGCAAGGAAAACATTATTCGATGTGCATGTAGAAGATGTACTGATAGAACGCCCGTGCCAAAAACTAGTTTGAAAAATTTCGTTCCGGCAATTTTCATGTTGAAAATGCAACATATTCTGGAAGACCAATTCGGGAAACAAAATCGGGTAATCGGGTACATTGATATTGCACCAAAATGAAGAATGTACAATTAAATAAACTATTTATATAAGAAAATCGTTCTTCATTTTCACAAAAAAGAAAATGAAATTACTTTCCGAACAACCCAATACATCGTGCCCCAAAAATGTCGGGAAACCTTGAGAGGAGTAGGTCTCCAGATTTGAAGTAACTTTTCTCGTAGCCAAAATTTCCGCCTCGACTTTTTCAAGGTTCTGTTAACGAGAAACACGGACCAATCGGTGCGCGGCTATAGCGAACGAATTCCAGCTCTGATTAGTTCGGGTTTCTCGTTAATGGATCATTGAAAACATTTTCGTAACGCGCAGAGTGAAACGTCGTTCCAACAACGACGAAATGTGCTTATCGCAGCGTAATACTGAATGGATTAGTTTGAATTCGGGATTTGAAGGAACAAAATTTCGCAAAATCTTCGGGCCGCGTCGGTCTCAGTTCTGATTCGCAGCGGCCAGGTCGGTAATGCGATACCCGAGAAGAAGCGGAAAAGAAGAGGTCAGGGAGTTCCCGTAGATTTTTGGTCAAGGTAGATTTAACGCCACTTACTCGCGCTACAATTTATCACTTTCCCGGAACGTTTTCATTTTCCAGCGGAGAGCGGAGCCCGGTCGGACGAAGTTCGTGCGAATTTCATTTCGCTCGGCACGCCCGCGCGTAAGTGGAACTTTCTGCCGTAACGATAGAGCCACCGTGTTAGTTGGACGTCCCCTTGGCATCGGCCACCGAGTTTTAGATTTCTACGGGACGACGCGGCTTATTTTCTCGTTATTTTTTCCTCCTGCCGCTTTTTTCCCCTCTTTTTCCTGAAATTAGTCGGGAGGCCTGGCAAAAAAAACACACACACACACATATGCACACATACTTCTCTTTCCTTGGTGAAATTTCCTGCTCGCATGTAGTGAAAAATGTGTCCGACTTACCGTTCAGCTCTCGATATACTCGTTTTTTCTTCAAACTTTCCTGAATCCCACCCGGTATAAACGGGCAAAATTGGTTCGGTGTTTGGCTTCCGTAATTAATAAAATTAACACATACAATGGGCGTAGAAAGTGTTGGTCCATCTTTTAAAAACAAATAACTTTTTTAAAATTGGTTCGAAGGGCTTGAACTTTTTGGAGATGCTAGAAGGATTAATTTGATAAGTAAGACATACATAATTTTATTTGTTTAATTGCAGTTGATCGTAATTGCGAAGAGAAAAGTAGAGCTGACGATTGTCAAGTTTTTAATCTGTCTGTAATGAAAATTTGAAAGGTGCATTTTGTAGATCTGAATAAGTTACATACATGCACAAAGTTGTATTGAAATTTTACAAAGCTGTATGCATAAAAAGGCTATAGACATTGTAAGATACAAAGTCTTTGAGTTTACGATTTAAATTTCAGTTATATTGCAATTGCAATTATATTTCATACCAATCTTGATCGATTTCGATGAAACTTTGTGCATGTATATAACTTACCTAGACCCAGAAAAAGGACCTTTTAAATTTTCATTACAAAGACAGATGAAAAACTTAAAAATCGTGACCTCTACTTGTTTCTTAGCAAATTCCAACCAATAGCAATTAAAAAAAAAGTTATTTATAGATTAGTTAGTAAATTAATCCATCTAGCATCAGTATCGATGCAAAAAATTGAAGCAGTTTTGTGCAATTTTAAAAAAGTTCTAACGAACTTCGATTATCGCCATTAACACCCGAACTGCAAAATGAAGTTGTTTAGAGAGGTATACAAAACTATTCACAGATATTAGGTTGTTGAGTGTGAAATGTCCGGCGATTTAATCAAGAAATATTATTATAGTCTTCAAGTTTCGTGCAGGTATATCATTTGAAGGTGCAAAGCTTGATCCTTAACGTTCTGTCTTCTGTTTTTATTGGAGTACCTAATTTTACTTTTGAATAAATTTTATTTAAACATCACTCAATGCGGTTGCCATGCAATCTTTTTACGAGCGAAAAAACAAGATATTAGCATCATGCGAAGCTCGGTCAAAAACTATATTCATACGCGATATATGAAAGTTAGATTATCGGAGAAAGAATACCTGAATTTTCAATTTTCGTTCCGTTCGAAATATTGCCGAAGTTGTTTTTAATATTTCCCCGCAAACGACGTTGATAGAATTCCTTTTTCGCGTTGAAAACTTTTTGATGTTTTTAGGTAGTCATCTATGATCGGCGCTCGATGAGTTTTATGGGCATCGGCATCCGATAATGATCGGCGAACAAATGAAAGAGGCAGCGGCATCCCCGTGTAAAGCCGGGGAAAATGGGGGCGGCGGGTGAAAAGGCATATTCGATGCGCATTTACACGCTCACGTCAGCGAGCCGAGATCTGCGCGGGAAACGCGCAAACACTCGCGGCCCGTGAACACCGACGGCTTTTACGCAGCGCGTGGGCTCAATTGAATTCGCCGCGTTTTAGCCACTATTTATTCTGTTCGAGTACACGGTAATGCGATCGAGGCCTATTACCGCCGCCGGATTTTCATTTATTTGCAAACTGTCCGACTGAAAAACGCATCGAGGACCGACGCGTTTCATGGTCGACTCGCGTTTCCAGCCGTTGCCAACCACGCCGAGAAACGAATTCGGTCTTTTGATTCACGATCGAGTTTCTTCAGACGCGCTGAAAGTTTTCTCGCCGTAACTGTCGCAACGGTCTCTACCGTAACTGTCAAGATTTTATCCCCGCCACTGGGGGATCGACTACCGGGTCAGCGAGGGGTCGAGTATCCATGAGACGCACACTAATTTTTGAATTCTTTATTTTCTTTTTTTTTATAAAACTTTTACCATCTCGTTTGTACCGTTTTTCTGATTAAAATGACACCAAACACGATATAATTACGATCATAATTACCTGTGTAAGAAGCGATTGACATTTACGGTAGAGGTACACGAATTCTTAACTTCGCTTGTTATACGTGTAATTATAGTCGTAATAATACAGTGTTTGGTGTCATTTTGATCAGAAAAACAAAACGATCACGATGGTAGAAGCTGCATTGACGAATCACTAAAAATAAGGAATTTTGATTTTCGAATTTAAAAGGCTCAGACAGTACAAATACTTTGATATTTGACAAGCGTCCGAACCTCAGTCCCTCTTTCTTTCTGAATCGCTATCTTTCTCTACATTCGGTACACTACTAAAAATAGTGCATCTCTACTATAATTGTCGCTCGATAGGACAGTTACGGAGAGACTACTGCACCCAGAATGCGAAGTACAGCCTCCCTGGTGTTTAACGTAAATATCTCAATTGGTATTTCGGATTTCTATTTGTTATATAATTTTAACACACGGATTGACGTCTTTATGTAAATGTTGTTATACGAAACTACAGTTTATAGTAGTAAAATATAAAAAATGATGAAGTTATATGCATTCTTAGAAAAATGTTTCAAATCACAGCTGTCTATGCAACTTCAGATTTATGATTTCCAATTACGTCAACTTAGAAAAATTTGTGCCTCTCTAATAAAATATAAATTGACGACAGACCGTGTAAATGGACACGATCGAAACTTTGATTAATCCCATTTCACTGTTCTTCCTATTATCGGATTGCAAAACTTTGTGCATTTACAGCGTGCAGAAGTTTTCAGGAAATGATAAAACACAAACTTTAATCGAATTTCGGAAAGCTTCGCTTCTCTTTTAATTTACCGGTACCGTTGGAGAAGTAAATAATAATTTGGTCCAACTTAAATCCATTTAAATTGGTCTATAAAAATCTAAATTTCCACATACTTCCCTACATCGGCTATTCTACTTATTAATTCTTTTTCTTATTCACACGAGACCTCAACGTGACGTAATGCGAACCACTAATTGTGTTAACATTTTTGTTTTTACTCATAAATAGCAGCACACATTACGAATACATTAAACAGAAATTAGAATGAAAATATGGAACAAACGATTAAATAATTTGTGATACTTTTCTTTATAAAATTAATATTACTTACGTAGACAGGAGCATTACTTTGTCTAATATTTTTTCCATACCCTCAATTTTTCAATGTACACTTTCATAATAGATTTGGATGTAAAAATCTCAACGTTAAAAATCATTGATCGACATTGCATTCTGTCGAAGTTCCATATGGATAGAAACAAAGTAAAATTAACGAATAAACGTTTAACGAATTAACGTTTTGCCTAATACATTTTCTCTACTCTCAATTTTTCAACGTACACTTTCATAATAGATTTGGATGTAAAAATCTCAACGTTAAGAATTATTGATCGACATTGAATTGTGTCGGAGTTCAATGTAGATAAATACAAAGTAAAAATTAACGAAAATGTTTGTATCGTTAAAAAATAGAGGAGGAAATCGACGGAACAAGTTTCATAAACGTATGATTTGGTAACAGTTGCTTGCCAATGCTAACCATTCTGCGGCCGCGAATCTGTCCGCGCACGAATCGCATTGTTCGAATTCGTCGAACAAATAGCGTCAGATCGTTGATTCGAGTTAGGCTGTTTCTCTGGAACATCAATGGGGCGTTAATTCGTCGACTGCTCCATCGTGTACCGACGTGATGTCGTTAACGTCGACCTACCGTGACGATTGTGCATGGGACAAGAACGCCGTTGGATCGACGACCTGTTAATCGTTGTCGAATTTCAAAATCTCGCGGATCGAATTCTCGCTCGGCCACGCAATGCCCTCTAAAATGGTTGCTGAAACGTGACGGATTATTAGATTGTCCCTGTGTCGATTGAAATCCACATTCTCACATATCATCGGATCCACGCAACAACCTTTATCATTAATTAAAGAGTTTATGAAACACAAATAAGATAAGCAGCAGCTTGGTGAATTTTTATTTACACTTTTCATTTAATAAGTAAGGTTACTTTATTTATTTTAGTTCCATCGTGCTTTAGTACAGATTTCTATGTCATATTAGCCTCGTACAGTTTGCATTGCCATAATACCGTGATATCTCTATATATGTCGTCAAGACCTACATGATAAACGTCGCGGAATTGTCCCCACTACCGCGGGGTACACCTCTCGTGTTACGCAAACGTAACACAGTTCGTTTATGTCTCCTGGATGATCCGCGACGTTTATCATGTAGGTCTTGACGTCGTATACAGAGAAACCACTGTTTACGGAGGGTAGAGCTAAGAGAATAACCTTAGAATTATTCATTAGAACTAAAAGTGTATTACTTTGCCTATTTTTCGCAATTCGTATTCTCGTTAGGACTTTTTAACGAGTCAGGTTTAATGAACGTTCTACAGTAACGAGCAAAACTGAGTGTACACTATTTGAAGCAACATAACTTTTTAAAAATTAGATCACATGACTTGAATGTTATTGAGAAGTTAGAAGGATTAGTTTATTAGACGAGGTGTAAAAAATTTTGGAAAAAAATTTGAATTGGTCGGAATCGCAAAGGAAATAGTAAAAGTTGGTATTTCAGCTTTTTTATCTGAGCCTGTATTGAAAATTCAAGGAATGTTTGTAATTCGTTTACGAGTTATAAAAGCTTAAAAGTGGAAAAATTGGCATTTTTCACGATTTTCGACTTAAAATCGCACTTTTAATGGTTTATAACTCGTAAACGAATTAACCAATATCGATGAAATTTTCAGCATGGCTATAATTTATTCAAGCGAATCAAACACATGTTTTAAATGTGCAATACAGGCTCAGATAAAACAGGTAAAAAAACCAACTTTTACTATTTCCTTTACGATTTCCTTTACGAAAAATTTTTTACACCTAGTTTAATAAGCTAATCCTTCTAACTTCTCAATAACATTCGAGTCATTTGATAAACTTGTTAAAAAGTTATGTCGCTTCAAATAATGTAAACCCACCTTTGCTCGTTACTGTGTATGTTCGAATAGTAAATCTCCGGCCCGTCTAAATGAATAAGTGAATTAAAATATTTTACGGTTTTTAAAGCTCGCGAAGCATGGATTCGCAGGTATGCATCCGCGGTCGATTCCCATGGCCGAGAATTTCGAAGGAAATTGAACGGGATTTTCGACGACCTGCACTTTCCCCGGGATTTTTCCGGATATTCGAAACATTTGCATAGACTGTCCGTCGCGCAGTCGGGTTTGTTAAGTTGGTACGTCGGTCATATTTTTAAAACGCGACGATATTAGACCCGCCGATCCGATGAACGTCACGCCGAGCTGGGACCGAGTTATCCTCGCGAGATCCTCTCAAGCCGTGCTCCCTAGCAGTACAATTTTTACGGCGGCAAGGGACGGGAAACGTTCGGGGAAATTGACGAAATCGTAAACCGGACTGGTGGATCGTAAAACCGAAATCCCGACGGCAGTCGTTCGATCGCCGACAGAAGGAAGTGTTGAACGCCGATCGGGATCGTGAAGCGATCTTAATGGCTCGTTCCTCTCGCGAGCCGGGAGTAAAAAAACACTTTCGATCCAGCAGAAATCGAGGATCGAATCGTATAGATCATCGATACACATGATTCTCCGCACCTGGGTGACGTCTCTTTTCCCGTTTATCGACCATTCCGATCGCTGTCAACAGTTTGTTCGAAAACCGGGCGAAGGATAACTTGTGATTCGTCGGCGTTCTGTTGTCTGCGTTGAAACGCTTCGAAATCGAATTGTTCTTTCGAAACCGGTCAAAAATGTTTCCCGTCTCTCGTCGCAGTTTTTCCATTCGGCTCTCCCGCTTGCGAGTTTTGTGTTTTTTTTTTTTTCCCCTCCCACGGTCCGATACCTCGTTGGGTGGGAAAACGGCGTTTGAAGACGGCTGTTTTCGTCAGAGGGCAGGAAATTTGATTTCGTCGGTACGCCCCCGGAGTTTCCCGAGTCACTTGACCAACCTTTGGTCCAACAATTCCGCGCGCTTTGTCGACGTTCCACCGTGAAAACTTTTCTCGAGGATCTTGACCGCGAGTCCGCGGATATCTTGAGCACGCGAGACGTCCTGCGTCCACTCCCCCGCAGGAAGTTTCATATCCGATACAGACATGTTTTCGTGTTCACGCCTCGTCCACAATGGGAATCGATTCTCGAGGAAGAGCAGCCGCCGGCTCTGTCGTATCGCCGTACGATAAAACACGGTGGAAAATTGCTCGCCGCGAATGTTATTTGACGTTGTCAAATTGGGGAATATCTGTGCGCGTGCAATGTTGGAAAATGAGCAAATACCGAGAACATTTTCCAACAAGGTTCTCCTAGAACGGAGTCGTTCTAACTGGTCACAGTTCGATAAGAAGAGATGAAACGTTGCTTAAGAGCCAAGGGTAGTCACGTGACTTTTGCAGAGTCAGCAGGTCGACAACTGCTGTATAATTTCCGTTTATAGCCTTCAGACACAGAATTAAGAGCCATCTTGGACTTTATCCGACGGGTCTTAAGTCTGTGACTAAACTTGTCACATTTTTTGCTCTGTATTATCGATATCATGAATTCTGACGCCAGAAACGTGCTCCAAGTTTTTGACTGTATTTCGCAGAGAATCAAGACAAAATATAGCTGAATTTGTAGCTGGCGACATTTTCTACCGCGCGCTAAATATGTATCTACTCGGTTGTTCGGAAAGTAATCTCGTTTTTTCTCAACAGAGGACGAAATTGTATTTCTTCGCAGCCAACTTCACACTTAAGAGCCAAGAGTGGTCACGTGACCTTTACAGAGTCGGCAGGTCGACAACTGCTGTATAATTTCCGTTTACAGCCTCCAGCAACCGACTTAAGAGCTGTCTTGGTCTTTATCCGACGGGTGTTAAGTCTGTGACTAAACTTGTCACATTTTTTGCTCTGTATTATCGATATCATGAATTCTGACGCCAGAAACGTGCTCCAAGTTTTTGGCTTTATTTTGCAGAGAATCAAGACAGAATATAGCTAAATTTGTAGCTGGAGATATTTTCTATCCACCCGCTAAATATGTATCTACTCGGTTGTTCGGAAAGTAATTTCGTTTTTTCTCAACAGAGGACGAAATTGTATTTCTTCGCAGCCAACTTCACACTTAAGAGCCAAGAGTGGTCACGTGACCTTTGCAGAGCCAGCAGGTCGACAACTGCTGTATAATTTCCGTTTACGTCCTTCAGACACAGACTTAAGATATGCTTGGATTCCACGGCATGCGCATCGTCAATTTTTGGCCTACTTCTAACGCTTATATTACCGAATATCTGCATGATATCGTCAGCTCATGATCAGCACGCGCTAGATTGAACCTTCCTCTATCGAATGAGCCCTTTTTCAACGAAAAATATTCTCATATAAGGTCGAAAAGTTGAGACACCTAAAACCATTTTTCGCCTAGTTTTGTCGGTAACGTGGTCACTCTACATTATCGCGAATCTACGGAGTCTTGGCTGTTGATGGCAAAAATTATTTTACTGAAACTGCAGGTCTTCGTGCAGTTACCTGTAGTCTAGAAACTCTGCAAAATCCAAGAAAGTGAAAGATTTAATAAAAGTCAGTGAAGTTTAGTATAATATTGAGTTAGACGGAAGTTTTTAGCTTTTTCAAATTAAAGTCCAAAGATAAAACTAACATATTTATTCAACAATGTTTTCCATTCTGTTATTTTATTTTCTGTCATTTTTGAGGTAACTTACGTTATTGAATAAAGCTATGAATAAATATCTGAATTTTATCTTTGAATTTTCATCTATAAACGCTACGAATTAAATTTACATGGTACACTAGACTACTATAGTATGATAGTGTAGGTAAACAATCAAATGTATCGCATGTGTGAATTTAGTATTCGGTTGAATGGCGTCTGTGTGAGAGACGACAATAACTCCTTTCTGAGCAATTATTTGCCCCTTTACGACTTAAATGTTTGGTTCCATTATCTGCATGGATTTCATAACCCAGTATTAAAATTGAAATGTTAAATTTCTATCATTCTCTTTTAGCGTTTATAAAACCGAAAGACGCAATTAAAAGCAGGGATGATCAGATTATTTTTATGTTATTCGGAAATGAATTCCAGAATATTATAACTGTGACACAGTGGAATGTAAGACAACTATTATATCGATCAAATTAATATGCGATGACTTCTGCAATAATTATCCTGGTAAACTGAGAATCGTCACAGGCGTTTTACAGATTTCTAACAAAACGATATTATTAAAATAGTACATTATAAAAATTAAACAATGACGATTATGAGAATAGTAAAATGATATTTTATTATATTCATTAGATTACAATATTAACGTATTTTATTATTTTTATTAAATTGCACCGGGTGCCTTGGATAACCATATGCGGATATCTGTGCAAAATAGAAACTCCCTAACAATAAATTGATTATAAAGAACGGAAGCTAAACGAAAATGTATTCTTTCTTTTAATAATTTTAATAAGTCGAACATAATAGAACAATACTCTCAAATTCTTCTATCTCCACAGTTTTCCATTTTACCTATTCGTTTCTCCAAAATTACACAAAACCTTCAGTGTAGGACATTTAATTTCACGTCGAAATGAGCATTAATGTGTTATTCAAGACTCGCATAAATAACATAAAATATAGAATATACAAGAAAACACATAATTAATTTTTAAAATGTACATAATTCGTAAAAGTTACACCAGTCCTACCTGATCTTTTGAGTTTGATTCGTAGAGCCCAAATTATCATATTGCTATGAAAAAGCAGTTGTATTATGGTGGTAAAACGGAGTATAAATACCATAGCTAACACAAAAAGTGGTATCTAAGAAATGAGATCGAGTTAATTCGTCGAATAGGATTTAGATGATCGGTACCTCTACGCGTTTAACAACTTTCCCCTGGAACGTAATAAAATATCGTCGGACTGACGGGATGGAGAAAGAGTACAATACAGATAAGGAAAGCTGCCCAGTTTTCGGTAATTGGAAGGAAACTGAACTACGGGGTAGCTGGGTTGTGATCGCGAACGGGGATGAAGCTAGAGCGCGACGATGGCTGCTGCGCCGCTCTCTAATCGCCCGCAAGCCGCTTAACCCAGCCCTCATCTCGCATCAGCCTCTTTCAGTAACATTAAGGCGGCGGTTGGTACACCAATTTCTCCATCAGACCCTGAACCACCGACATTACCACCCGCCTCGATCTCTTCGCGTGTTAACCAAGATCTTCGTTCGAGTATCAAGAGAGAAAGTTAACGTGCTCCACATTTTTTCCAAACAATGTTTCAGACGTTGCAAGCCGGAGATTACGTCAGATAGGATCTCGTGAGCAGACTACGAACTTTGTGCATTTATAACAAACATGAACAGGTCAAATTGGACGAATATCGGGACATTAATATAATTGACATATTTGAAAAAGAAAGTACATTTTCATTAATCGTCGGTCGAAAACGAACACGAATCGAAAACGAAGAGACTACGAACTTTGTGCATTTATAACAAACATGAACAGGTCAAATTGAACGAATATCGGGATATTAATATAATTGACATATTTAAAAAAGCAAATACATTTTCATTAATCGTCGCTCGAAAATATAATTTGCAATTCTTAATCGTTTGAGGGGCTAGATCTACCCAATTGCATCTTGGTGAAAAGATCGACAATCACGAGCGTGCTAGCACTCCCATCTAGCGGTCCGACTCGTTAAGTAACGCACGACGGTCACTACGTACCAACATGGCGGCGTCCTTACCTGCCAACAATGCTAAAAATCGCACATCTTTTCACACGTACAATTTTTGACCTAGCGATCTCCTATGAAGAAAACTCTGATTTTCGGCATTTTCTCGACAAAATCTACAGGATTTCATGAAAGAAGTTTAAAATATATGGTTTTCCGAAGTAAAGTTCAGCCTGTCTTTTAAAGCAATTGACCTCCTAGGATTCAAACACGGATTTTCGGCAATTTCTCGCCAAAATGTACAGGATTAGATCAAAAGAAGTTTAAAATATCTCGTTTCCTGATGTAAAGCTTAGTCTAACTTTTGATTGAATTTTGGATTTACGGCATTTTCTCAGTCATTTCCAAAGTTAAGCCAAAGTTTGTGCAGCAATTACAAGACACAGGAGCTAAATATAAATTCATATTTTTCATTGATAATTTTAATATCACCTTCTAATCTCCTAAGGACCTCCACCTCGAAAAAATGTTCCGTACACCACACAATAGGCCCGTCGGAACTAAACAACTTCGATCTCGAAAATTTCTTCTCATCTCAAAAAATTTAGAAGTGATTCGGGCGGCTTGTCTTAGGTGAATCACCCTGTACAATATTCTCGTTCCACCTCTAAAAAATGTTCCGTACACCACACAATGGGCCCGTCGGAACCAAACAACTTCGATCTCGAAAATTTCTTCTCATCTCAAAAAATTTAGAAGTGATTCGGGCGACTTGTCTTAGCTGAATCACCCTGTACAATATTCTCGTTTGAATCTGTCAGCCGTCGGAAAATTTCGACCGCGTGTTTTCGACGAGAGGCAAACGGCGGAGTTTCTTGGTGGCGCGGTGCGCCTCGGCGTGACATTTAGATGATATTAAACTGAAATTTCCCCCTCGCGTTGTCGCCGCGGCGGTGTCGCGCGGCGCGTTCCAGTTTTGCGACGCGCCGTCCGACCGGTAGGTTTGCTGGAAAAGCCGGTCCACCTGGCAGGTCCGAAAAACCGGGAGAAAAGTGTCGAACCGTGGGACACGGTTAATGGGTTTCGGTTTACGTCCTCGGCGGCGGGAAAAATTGAGGAACGCGGCTCTGACAGTCGCAGGGACGATCCGCCGCCGCCGCGTCGACATCGACGTGGCGAGTAATGGTACGCCGCGCCCGCCGAGATTGAAAACTGAAATATTAATGGCTCGCGTTGCTTGAATCAGTTTTCGAAGGTTCGTTGCCTCCGGTAATGGTTATCAAGCTGAAATTGATGTTCGTATCGGTTCTGGTGATGCCTCGAATTATTAGTGCTAAGATTGAGACCCGTGAACAGTCTACGAGGGAGCCAGGTTCGGGGAGAACCTGCGAGACACTGGATACGTACAGTGGCGTGTAAAATTATCCGGCCACCCTTTAGAAACGTATAACTTTCATAACTAATTCGCGACCGGCACATTTTTTCCGCCTCTAATGCTGAGTACCGGCGAAAATAATGAAATTCTGAAGCTGGTTGCAACAAACATGTGTCGCTGAAGCAAGGATTAATTAATTTATTAAATTAGTTAACAATTTAAATTATTTTTTATTGCAGAAATTGCAGAACGTGAATTCACGTCAGCGGCAATCGGGAATAGAATTTAAAATGACGTGAATTCACGTCAGCGGACGCGAATTTGTTAAAATTGGTTCAAAGGGCTTGAGTTTTATTTTTTGGGACGTTGCAAGGATTAATTTACTAGGTAATTCATAAAACAAAATTAATCAAGATCTACCATTAATAAAATAACCATTAAAATGTCAAAAATAACCAAAAATGTAATAGTCATCATTTTTAACTTTTTTATCTGCACTTATAATGAAAATTTAAAAGATTCGTTCATCTAAGTAAGTTATACGCCTGCACAAAGGTTCACGGAAAATCGATTAAGGTTGTTTATGAGCCATAAATAATTAAAGATGACGTACATTGTGAGAAACTGCGATCTAGATCAATCGAAAGCTCAAAATTCAAAGATTCTTCCATCGTTCGATGCTTATAACTTTTTTATGCGTTAATTTAGATAAATAATTATGTTTCATACGAGGAGGGATGAAATAGAAATGATTTTTCTGTTGCGCAAGTCTAGAAGAAGATTGCGGGTGTATTAAAGAGCTTGTGTTATGTTCTCATTACGGAATGTACTTTATTTTTACCCCCTTGCATACTAATAAATTACAAGCAGCACAGTTTTTAGATAAATTAAGTTTCTCCATGTATACCACAAGGGATGTCTCTTCTTCTCGCGGTTCATTATACCTGTGCACACAGAGAAGCTTCGTAAGTCTAACAAGCAGACTACGCATTTTTATATGGATTCATATTTCTCCGGTTAGAAGGAAATTTATTTCTTCTTCGACGAGTTTGACGAGTTTACGAAAAAAAATTGAAATACTTTCAAAATTATCATTAAACTTAGATTAAACTTACTAAACTTTGTATTCAAATATTACGAATCTGTCAGGGTTCTCCGATTTTATGACATCTGCCACGGGTCTTAATCTTATGCTAAATGATCGCGTAATAATTCCGCATAATACTGTACGCTCTCCGCGAAATCCGAATCGACTCATAAGAAGTTATACCAAATTTGTAACGGGAAGAAATCGAGGATGGAAGTTAGAAAAAGATTGATTGCGCCGATGTTGGAAGTCAAGACAGCATCGGGGCTGAAAATCGCTGAATAAAACATTCTTTGGCTGACGAATGACTGGTTCCCTGTATTCGATGTTAACGGCGCCTTCTTCTTACCGAGGCGTGCATTTTTCTTCTCGAAGTGCGTTCGTGTGCACCCAACTTCTTCACGCCGTTTATCATCCACGAAGACGTAGCTGTTTGAAACCACTTTGTGTCTGTCGTGCCTGTGTCACAATGTCACGTGATTAAACCGGCAGTGGCACAGAGAGAGAGGGTTAACCCTCAATTCCCGTCGATTCCCCTAATCTGGCGACACTGATGTAGACAGAGTCGCCATATTAAGACTTGTCTCCCCCTCCACCTTCCCCATCTACGCCGCTATTCCCCCACGCTTCCGCTGTGGCCCAATCGCGTGACACTTTCCAACTCTGTGACACAACGTCACGTGACTAACTCGGTGCTGCCAGAGAGAGAGGGGGTAACCGTATTCCCCTCAATTCCCCTGATCTGCCGACACCGCCTTAGCCGGCTGTGTCTTCCGCGAAATTGAAGAACCGATGTCCAACTTTTAATTGGCGATCCTCATCGGTTCTGTCCGATTGAAAGATTTTCTCCGAACAAAAGAATCAGCGAATTACCTTATCGGCGAAATGAGTTCGACACTTTCCCATTTAATTGCACGATGTAACAGTTTCGTCGGAGGATTCGTCCGGCGTTACATAGCAACAATGAGGAAATCGTTGAGCGTGAAAGTTAACTTGTTCCTGGAACTTTTCATTCTCGCCTCGGAAAAGAAGACTTTCCGCAAGGGGGGGGGGGGGGAAAAACGGCCGAGAAGATTTCCTTCGAACTCGTTTGAAAGTACGACATTCGTTTTGCATTTCATTCGAGAAATTGTTATCAATCTGGAAAGAGCATGCCTCATGCTTCTGACAATTTCCTCGAATGCCGGGAAACTTCGTTCGTCGGAATATTCGATCCCGAGACGAAACGACGTACTAACGTCGAATCGAGTTACCACCGTAGTTTCTTTTTTTTTTCCTTTCTTTCTTTCTTTTTCAATGACAGAAGCATTGTGAGGAAGATGAATTCCGCGGCGAGGGAAAACTGGAGGAAACTGTTCGAATATTCCGAGGCCAGGGACATCTTATTCAATCTTTCACGTCCTTGGATTCAATATTGCGATCAATCGATGCGACCAACTTCCGGAAGTCAGTTAATTCGTTCCATTTGTAGGGGAGAGTTGCACAGTTCCGACCGTCTCTCTTTATTATAATTTAGGCTGGTCTCGGCAAAAATTAAATTTAACAAATATAATTTCTAGTAATTTTTAATGAATTTCAAGTCATTTTTAATGAAAGTTTTGCTGTCGCTTTTAGATTTAAAAGAAAGAATTACGAATTACGTTTTATTAATTTTAGATTTGTTTTTATTAATAATATTAGCAAACAGCCAATTAAATGTCAGAACAGGTTTCTATTCCAAATTTATCTTTACAAGTATCGCAAATTAAATGTTTAAATGTTAATACATTTTTCCTATTCAAATTGCAAAAATCTCAAGTGTTGTCAGTGGCAGTGATAGTAACAATGTTCGTAAAAGAAAGTAAATCATGTTCAATGGAAATATTCTAAATGAAAAAGTGTCCTAGTTTTTAACTGAATAAAACTTATATAAATCATATATTGAAAATAAAAATAATAATCTAAAATATCATTCACAAATTTGGTAATACTTGGAAGTTTCCGTGCACGTACCATTTTGTGCCGCCAGATTTTGGCAAAAATGTTATTGTCGTTAGGTCAGATTACATTTTTTTCCCCCGAGGCGGTGCACGTTTGTTGATCGAAGAATAGTCAAATCGGAGATTCCGTTTGGCGAGGCCTGCGAAACCGCCCTTACGGAGGGTCAAATTATTTGCGGTTCATTGGAGAGAGTGTCGCGGTGATGTTTTACAAATCCGCCTCGTTACTTACCACAAGCTGTTCGCCGGCATGCATTATTCATCTTCGTGGCTCCTTCCCGCGTCTCGTATATTTTATTTCGATCGAGCCGACACACTCACCCCCTGGTTTCAATCAGAGCCTAGCCGATGGCGCTGCCTCTAATCCGATGGAACGCGCCGTTCCGTCCCTCGAGACGTTTTATCCCGCTCCCCGGAAGGAGCTGGACACGCGTCATTGATTTCCTAACAAGATAAAGGGTGTCCACCATTCTGGCCGCCGTTTGCTCAACCCCTTTGAGAATAAGGGGATAATTTCTCTTCCCGGAATTGGATTTGCCGCAACAATGGGACTGATATAGTCCCGTCGATAGGAATTTCTATGGGCTAATCGGTTTTTCACGTGAACCGTTCGAACGTGACACACAAATCAGGGTTGTAATTGGACACATATTTCCTCGTTCCACAAGCGTTTTCATCAATCTCCATGCTGCCAATCTGTGAATATCTTTGCTTCCGCGTGGAATTTTCGGCGAAATGCAATTTTTCGACTAAACTTTACCTGAGGAAACCAGAAGTTTTTAACTTTCTTTTATGGACTCCTGTAGGATTTGACGAGTGAATGCTGAAAATCCAAGTTTCAATGCTAGGAGATCACTAGTTCAAAAGTTATACGTGTGAAAAGATGGCGATTTTTAGCGTTTTTGATAGAAAACCTTCTTTCGTGCACGGTATCTGGCGACTCCGCTCGTTAAATGACGCGCGCCGGTCGCCACATATCAACACGATAGCGGCCTTACCTGTCAAAAGCACTGAGAATCACATATCTTTACACACGCATAACTCTTGTACCAGGGATCTCCTAAGATTGAAACCTGGATTTTCGGAATTTTCTCGCCAAAATCTACAGGACTACATAAAAGAAAATTAAAATTTTCTGGTTTCCTAAGGCAAAGTTTAATACAATTCTTCGATGCCGTTTAGTGCTTTCAAATAGTTGGGTTTCACACAAAGTTGTGCTACTGGCACATCTGGACAAAATTATAGAATTCATGCAATGCATTTTTGCACGAAAGTTTGTAGCAATTTTAAATTAAAATTCAAAGATAAAATTAATAAGTTACCTTAAAAATGGCAAAAGGTAATTTGGAACAGAATGAGAAACATAATGTGAAATATATTGATTAAATCTATGAATAAATATCTTAGTGTCATATTTGAAGTTTAATTTAAGAACGCTAAGAACAGACGTTTCCAATTTATTACAAGTTCGAATTCCGAACAAAATTTATAACTCGTTCAACATTGTAACTCCTACAACTTTCGTAGCTGGCTTCATTTTCTAAATCGTTTATGCCCGAATAGATCGAGGAAACTCGCATAAAATATAGTTTAACGAGTACGCTCCTATTATACAACTCCTCTATACATTCGCCCTTTTATTTAAAATTGTAGAATTTAGAACTAGGATGGTTGAATTATTTTATTATTGACATAAAATCTGTTTTACTTTCGCGTCTGCGTAATTAGTATATATAGAATAGATTTAACATTTATTGATTCGTTCCTCCTTCTCCGCATTCAAATGTCTGAAGTTTGAGGTGTTATAATTGTGAAATGTTATCTCTTGATAAATTCACATGGACCTCGGTAGCTTGGCTCGAGATTAAAACAGCTCGCTGACTAAACAGAAAGGTAAGGAAGATCCAACTTAAACAGTGTTCTACACTCTATCTGCTGCAAAGCCAACATACTTGAGGAAGGTGCAAGACACATCGACCAACTCCATCGCAATAAGAAATTTCATCAAAGAGTGACACCCCTGAGTAAATTTACTGAACCCAACCCGGTGGTTCATTAACCGCGCAAATTTACATTGTTTTCACTGCCACGTTATCTCGAAAACTTACACTTGCACCACTAAAAACGTACAATTTTCGACTATCTACAGTTAGAAAAATAATGAAGAAAAATATTAGAATTGGAAAACTCTTCCTTGAAACTACGTTTGTATCTTCGCGTGCTTGTTCAAATATTTGTCCCCGTCAAACCTCCCGTATGTTTTCCCGGACCCATGTCGCTGTCGGTCATAAATAATGTTTAACGTGCGGTAAAAATCGCGTCGGACCATTTTCCTCGCTCATTAGCGCCGTTTAAAAAACTCTTTGCCAGTGAATCGTGACACGTGAACTCACAATTTTCTCTTCCCACAAAATCCGCCACACATGTCGCCAACCCCGCTCTCTTTCATCCCCTTTCACGCACATTTAACGATGATCAATGATTGAAGCAAAAGCCCTAAAATCTTTGAAAAAAAAAATAGAGTTCGAATCCATTTTGTAAAAACAAGACTATCGGAATGCTCTGGTTCGTTAATTATAAAATTCAGACGAGATTTTTGTGAATAACTCCTGTTGTAGAAAACGATTCTACAAGCTCTGAAAATTTGGTTAAACTACGCCTCGGCAACCCAGAAATGTTTAATATTGTTTTTACGTAATCCTGCAGATCTTGACGAGAAAATAGCAGAAGACGAAGTTTGGAAGTGAGGAATTCACTGGTTCAAAAGTTATGCGTGTTTACAATTTGTTAACCGTTTCTGGGTTCCCGCGGTGAAGTTTAGCCGCCAATTTTATCTTCGATAAATCTTTCAAATGATCTTTTGGAATTAAATTAGCTTCTTGCGTATGGTACGCCAAACGGGGAAAGATATTTTTCGGTGGATCTAATAATAATCGACGGAATTGATCGCTCGAGCCGACATGGCAGAGCCTCCGCTGTAATCGGACAGATTTTTAAGAAAGATACGGTCGGTTGTGGAGTATAAACGACAATCGCGAAAGACGAAAAATGCCTTGTGTTTTTGTGTTAAACGACGGAGAACTCGGGACGAAAGTGGACTGGGGCGGAAGTGGCCGCGGATATCCGTCGAGTGTCAAAGTGTCGGAGGTGAACAGGTAAAAATTGGCGGGACAAAAGGAGCATATAAGACGCACGTGGCTCCGTGGTATGATGAGGGGACTCACGGCTACGTAATTACGGTGGATTATCGTGAAAGTGTGCGCAAGGGGGGCACTTGGCCCGGGGGGCGTGCCACCCTACAGGGGAATCCCTCGAGGGGGGTACGTGCCCGAAGGACAGCGGAAGACGCGCGATACATCTACATTTCCTACACCCTGCTGGCAGAGCTACATCTCTTCGAACAGGTAAACGATTCTGATACCGTTAAATCTGGTTACCGACACTTTTTTCATAACAACAATTCTCTGGATCCAGGATTCACCGAAGCCTAATAAGATGGCCGGCAGGCATTTGGCCTTGACTGTCACGCTACGTTACGCTGTTCCTTTTTTTCTAGACATTTTACGTCTTAAATAAGTAAGTAATCAATTCAAAATGCATACCAACGTGTTTGTACATACTTTGCTACGTCTGTACGGAGCCTTCTTTTCGATACGAACACTACATCTCTCGAAATTAAAAGAATCTCTCTGCGGCAACCATCTTGTGACGTCATATTTGCTTCAGAAAGCGAGTTTTCTGCCGAATATTACAAATTACTCCATGATCAGGTGGAAATTCGCAATTTGGGCTCTGGACAGACGTAGATTGGACTTTTAGGAAACACAAGTGACCACTTTTAAATTGCTCATTGCAATATTGAAGTGTCAATTTGTCAAGATTTTGACCCTTGCAAGTTCATATACGCATATTGCAAAGATATTCTCTTAATTTCGAGAGATTTAGTGTTCGTATCGAAAAATGTACAAACACGGTGGTATGCATTTTTAATTGATTACTTACTTATTTAAGACGTAAAATGTCTAGAAAAAAGGCACAGCGCAACATAGCTTGACAGTCAAGGACAAATGCCTGCCGGCCCCTTTAATAGGATTTTCAATATTTACACTATACCAAACGGAAACCTAAACATAATTTTTTGCATAATAGTCGCAGAGAACCTATTGAATTACTGTATTGAAAATGAGCTGATGATTTAAGATTATCACTATGTTTACGAAGCACTAAACGTGACAATTTTACATTACTTTATAAAAATAACAAGAATGTCCTGCCCAAATTTTTTAATAACATATACTCAAAGAAATCAATTTGTTGAACAATTCCTAATTTATATATCTTTAGAATCTTAATAATTGTAAAATTGGATCAAATTACCTGACTTTTTTTAACAATTCGAAGCATCGATTTACTAAATGATGCGCAAAAACAATTTTGAAAAAATTGGTAGGAATTACGTGAAAAAATTAAAAGTGTGCTTCTTAATACTTTGTTTATCTGAATCGATAATGTAAATTTAAAAGTGTAAGTTGTAGATCTATGAAACTTGGGCGACGAGAACAGCGGCATAACGAGTCATTGGTCACTTTTTCATCTTTTTATTACAAAATATACTTAAGACTGTTGGTAATAAAAAATGGAACAACTAAATGGATCTTTGCTGTGAGTAATACACGGGTCACAAGTGACCCGGAATTGGCTCGGCAAGGTGACTCGCAATCTATTTAAAACGTTCACAGTCTGCGTACCTTACAATCGATTCAAATATAAAGAGAAATAATGGCCTTCTTCAAATAGACTGCATCCTTCTATTCCTTTAGCTTCTAAATGCATTCCCGATGAATTTTGCATGAAATTGAACTAGAATAGAAATAAATATAACTCGCCTAAATAGCTGACGGGCAAATGCAACCAAAAGTAGAAGTATCGACCACATCCGGAAAACAAAATTACCGACATAAATGAGTTAAATTACATTTCCTACCTTCAGCAAGTTGTCTAGACTGTCCGGTCATCTTGTATGCAGACTCGTATAGGTGGAATTAAAATTGTCAATGGATTTGTTTACTCGATTGTTCGCACTAAGTCCACGATTTACGGAGCAGAACAAGCACGTTAACGAGTGAAGAACGAAGCTAAACGCGGCCAACAATGCAACACGAAAACCCTAAACAATTTCGCGACGTCTTCAATTATTCTCATTGGATCACGCAGGCGGCAGTAATTAAATCAATTCCGCGGGCGTTCGTGCAGCGTGTTCCGATTCAATTAAAGCTGCGGATCCTTACGCCAGAATCGAAGTTCAGCTTCACCCCCGCGGCAAAGGAGTGAGACGGTGAGAAACGGCGGGGGTGGGGGGATGGTGAGGACGTACGGGGGTAGTTAAAGAGGGAGGAGAGGAGAAACGCATATTACGTGTTTTGATGCCTTGCCTTGCCGTGCCGTGTTAAGGACGTAATATTACGTCTCCCGGGGTCGCAGACTGCTTTATTGCCCGACGTTATGGTTCCTGATAATATTCCGAACACATGGTATACGTAATTGGCAAAGGAACGAACGAAGCAGCACGCCTCCCACGAATGATACTCGCCCGTTTCATTTATCATCGCGTGCACGTAACGAGCTCGAGTGTTCCGAAACGCAAGCCAACGACTTTGTCGGTTAATTAGAACTTTTCCAACCCACCCAGGGACGGTCCCATTGTACGCTTACGTGGTTCCCGGAGCCGCGGCGGGTGCCACTTCCCATTCGAATCTTTCGATGGTTCGTACAATCAAATTCACCTACTCGTACGGATAGACACGTATAATGCTTTCCATCTCTTATTTATCTAGAAAACCTTCAGTTGCGACTTAGGATTAAGAGGAATACACCAATTTTTGGCAAGCACCAATAACAACTCGCATAAGAGTCTCTTTGGGGCATGGATGAATAAGAATTTGAAATTTTCTAATATTAGCTTTCTAATTAATTTCTAGTTTATATCTATATGAACCCTTAAATAGGTTTTTAATATTGTTGATTTATAAATAATACGGAATAAAACGAAGTACTATATTTTTCTATCAAAAGAAAATATATTACTATATTTAAAAATATATATATATATCTAAATATATTACTATATTTTTGTAAAAAAAGCTTTAAGTGTCCGGCACTAGAGAATATAATTACACTACAGATGTTGTAACGTTGCAAAATTTGCGATAGAAAACAAAATGGCGGATTCAATATGGCGGACGCGTAACACAAAAAATTATTGAACTGCCTGGAAAATTAATATTCGCATATTTCTCGTGCCGTTGAATATTAATCTGATGTAAAAATTAGAAAGAACAAAATGCCGGTTCGGCAACAGAAAATATTATTGGACCTTCTCGAAAATTAGAATTTCCGTATTTCTTGTGACGTTGAATATGAATCTGATGTCAAAATTACAAGAAACAAAGTAACGCGTTTAATATTGCAGACGGCTATATGAAAAAATTATTTGATTTCCATAAATACTTGGTAATAGACTGTTTACGGCAACTCCGATTGCGAATCTGAATTTAAAATTTCAAAAAACAAAACGCTTTCAATTTTTAATTAATTCTTTTCACATTTTCACGTTAAAATTTTGTCAATAAAATGATTTACCGAAATTTGATTAAATGCTTCGTAAAGTTAGTTTTCTGTGGTTTATGTGCAATATAGGGTACACGTGAAAACGCTTTTGTTAAATGAAAACTAAAGAATGCTGTTATAACGAACAAAATGAATATTAAAATAATGGATAAA
Organism: Halictus ligatus; assembly: GCA_028454255.1. Taxonomy (NCBI): domain Eukaryota; kingdom Metazoa; phylum Arthropoda; class Insecta; order Hymenoptera; family Halictidae; genus Halictus; species Halictus ligatus. Next base: position 7,013,133 of record CM052135.1, read on the forward strand.
AATCGCATGACTAAAGTGGCAACTAGTGGCAGCTACTATTTCAAAATAATATAAGATAAAAGTGTCAACTACAATGAATATAATATAATTATAACTATATATGAATAAATATAATGTAATATAGAACTTTTAATATGTATCTTTAAAATCTGCGTATCAAACTGTGCATCTTTATTTTTATATATTACACACATCATCCATCATCCATCGTACACAGCATCCATCGTACACAGAAAACAATTCAATTTTCTTGAAATTACAAGCTTCACGCTTTTTCTTTGACAACGCAGCTCACTGCGCAAAAACTGCGTGACGAACGAAAGCGATACTTGTATTCCCACCAATTTGCAAGTACACACGGTAAAACCTTTTTACTTTTGACCCTTTCGCGGTCCTGCCGGCGCCCTACCCCGCCCAAAAATGGAGTTATGGCGTGGGGTAGTGTGGTCGTACTCTGGCTAGGTTTCGACCTCCCCCCCAGCCGCGAGGGGCGACCGTTATGGTATTTCGCGGTATGTTTGGGGGTCCAATTAGGCAAGTCGCGGATAAGGCGTAGGGTGGGGAGAAACAGGTAACGACACGTCGCATTGCCGAAAATCGAAGGATGGAAAAGATTGCAATTTTTCTATTTTTTTTTTTTTATTTGTTTTATGAAACTTGTACATTCGTCTCGTTTTTTTAATTAAAACGACACCAAACACGATATAGTTACGATTATAATTACTCGTGTAAACGATTAAAGTTTCGAGGGGTGAAAGAGGACTTACTTTTTCCCTTTCTGTTTCAATCGCTATGCTTCTCTATTCTCGGCACACTGCAAGGAACGTGTCACCTCTACCAGCACTGTCGCTCGGCAGACCCCCCGATACGACATGCGACAGTTACGGGAGAGACTGCTGTAATCCAAGATTAATCCAGCCGGATGGTCGCGAATCGATCTTCCGTCCAGCGATAGAGGGGGAAATTTTCGGGGACGGCGAGAAACGGCCAACGGAGGGAATGGTCGGCATAATTCAACGGGTTTCGTCTTTTGAACAGCGCGGCTGTACCACGTGAGACGTATTTAATCGGCGGTGCCGAGCTTAATCAATGTCTGACACTTAGGCGGTCGCAGCCGGTGATGTGCATACCGTCGAGGATTTCTAATGAGGAATTGCCGATTACCCGTCGGCATGCCGAGATTTCACGACGATTCTGCTTGACTACACTTCTCGCAGGACTCGTTCCCTTGGGTATAAAGCCGGCAAATCCACGTGATCTATGGAACACAACAGTTGAGGAGAGATCCTCTCTGGGAAGGTCGAGCTCTCCTTAACGCTTTGTCTCGCGGCGGGTTCATTATTTTACGGATCCCGGGGAATATTTGAAGATTTTTTACATTTATCCTGAAATTATCGGGCAACGAGTACGTAATTTCCTTGTAAAAATTATTTATCGTTTTACGCATTGAAAGATATACGGCCGGTCATAGAATTGATGGCACACACTCTAAATCAGATTAACATTTTTATGAATTGACCAATCGACTACAGTTTTTTTATCAAGCTATCAAGATTAGTTTACTAGATGATGTGTAATAAGAATTTTGTAGAAACAGTTGATGGGAGACGTAAAATTTCTAATGTTTCGTGTAATATATTATGACTACACTGTGGATCTTTATGCAAAGTAAAATGTTATGACTAAGTAAAAAGTTATAACTAAGGAACTAAGTAAAAATTTATTTTATTTATTAATAGTTTTTATGTGTTAAAAGTGTTATCGACGTTGTTAAACTCTTTTAATCTTTTTACATGCATAAAATGTTTTAAAGTGCTTCTAATGCATAAAATCCGGAGTCTATTTGTAACGTTCGAAACAGATACAATTCTGAATTCCTGAATACTTTTCTATTAACGCAATTTATTTCATAATGGAAGTGCATATAAATTAAGTGCAACTATCACTGTTTCAATGTACATCTTTAACCTAGTTTTACGGGGCCCGCCAAATGAAGGGTTTTTCATTCTTTAATTTACATTCATTGTGATTGTAAAAATTCATTTGTAGGAAATTTATTTAACACATTTATTCTTTGGAACACATATTATCGTAAAAGCTGTTAAAAACCTGGCTGAATATGTTCTTGATATTTTTATCAAATAATCCAAACTGGCCACTTTTAGTGCTCCATAAACCTAGTTCCAACAACGTATATTTCATAATGTAAATTACGTTCTTTTGAAAAGGTTCTTTCAACCCTACTCTAATATTGCAACTTTTATCATTCGCGGTTAAAAAAAAAAAACGCATTAATACAGAAATGGTTAAACTAATTTTTCGGAATATCAGAAAAATCAGTATTTCAATTAAAACCAAAATTTTCCGATCAAGTGACTTCGCTTGACAATGAAACGTTTCTGCAAATCGAGTATGAAATTGTCGCACCGTATTCCGTAACGGTCGTTTATCCTTGAAAAAAGATAAAAATCGTATAGTAAAACGAAGGAAGAAAGAGAGGGGGGGAGGGGAGAAAGAAAAGAGAAGGGGGGATATAGAGGGAGATAGAGTGAGAGAGAGAGAGAGAGAGATACGATTATGGGGTTCGAGGCTCAGCGTTGATAACGCGCATTTGCGTAATTGCGGCGCGATAAGAAGCGCAAGCGCAAAAAACGCTTCGACGACCTGTTTTTTGCGGCCTATCCGAGTCGTCGAATTTTTCCTAAACGGTTCCTCCCATTTTTCCCTTGGTTGATCCTGCTCTACCGATCCGCCGGGTCACTCTGTAGGCGCTCATTAACCTGGAAAATCTAATCTGCATCGAAAGTGCACTTTTAAGACGTCGCGCCGACACCGGGGGGCCGTCTAGATTCCCTTCGGAATCGATTGGTATCGCTCGATCTGACGGCCGATTGGAAGACTTGGGCCGACGATTATTTTCCCAAGCGTTGTTTCCCGCGAAATTGAAAGACCGCGCGCAAGAAAATCGAGTGGAATTTAAAGAGGAAACTTGCGAGCCACCGAACAAAGTGTGTTTTCTTTTTCTTTTTTCTGTCGCTCGCCGATCGATAATCTCGATTCAAGCGATAAGACGTAGCTGTTATTGCGAATCCTAATCGTCTTATAGAAAATTGTTCCGGGACCAATCACTTCTTACCAAAACTGTTGCTCGAAATTAAATGTTATAAAATGTCCGCTGAATCGTCCGAAGCACTCTTTGCTTTCTGGACGAAACAAATTTTTTCGTTCGTAGACATCCATTGGAAATACATAGTCTAAAAATTAATGACACACACATTCAATCAGAATAACTTTCTCGTAAATGGACCGAACGACTTCAAGCTTTAAAGCGCAATGAATATTAAAAAAGAGATACTACATTTTTTTCAGTAAAATCTTTTCATTAAAACCCTTTCACACGTATAACTTCCGAACTGTGGTGATCTCCTAAGGTTGAAACTTGGATTTTCGGAATTTTCTCGCCAAAATCTACAGGATTAGGTAAAGAAAATTAAAAAATTTCTGGTTTCCTAAGGTAAAGTTTAACCAAAAGGAGATACATATATCACCACATATTAACTGTATTTAATGAAACAATTTAATATCTCTGTTTCATATTCATTATACTTTAAAAGTAAGTATAATTAATCAGTTGAATATGATTGACGAGTATACTCGTCAATCCGAAACTATTGCGGTGCAGTTAACGTTAATTAATTGTTAAATTCTTACCGAATAAAAGAGTAATTCTTTCTCATTTAACTTTACAAGGGCTTCGGCTTTTATAATAGCCGCATTTGGCCTGCGGTCGACGTATATATTCGTCATTGCTTGATTTTAGTAATTGGGTCCTTTACCGTACACTAATTTATTTCGTAATTTTGTTACGAACCTACTGCCGTGATTCGTCGGTTGGAACCGATTTTACAGCCAGTCGAAAGTATGCTACCAGTGCCGTGAAAGACTCGCTAGTTGTCGCGCGCTAGGTGTTGCGTGTAAACTCGCCCGACGATAAATCCAACGTCAGCCATCAAACTTCATCGTCCGCGACGCAGACATCCGGTGTTCCAATTAAACGTCACCGATTCGCACTTTCGACAAACGTCCCCCCGACGAAAAGCATTTTGATGGATGTGGCGCTGCTTTCGCTGCAACTTCCTTCCACCGTTGCAACGCCACAATATTTTCTCTCTATTTCACGGCGACTTTTTTCCAGCCAATATATCGGGTGTTCGCGAACCGTAAACATCCAACGAACAAGTATCGGCAAAAATTTCGAAGAAAACACTGATAAAAATAGTTCTATCATACAAATTTTTCTAGCTTTTTTGTTCGACAACATTCGTTAGGAAGACTGCGAACGTAGCTTAATTTTCATCACGAACCTTCTCGCTTTCGAACAGCTGGAGCATCTACAACGAATTCTCGATATAAGTCAACAACACGGGTCGTGTATCGTCCAGGAGACACTTCTCGGCGTCGGAGGCCTCTCGAGCTTCGAGGTCCCACACGGGGTATACCCCGCGGTAGTGGGGATAATTCCACGACGTTTATCGTTCAGGCCTTGGCGACATATATAGAGAATCACTGTATTTGGAAATTTTTCGCGATAAAGTCGATGTTATTGCGGTCAAAGTCGAGATGATTATTATTCGTTACTAGCACTGTGTACCTCTTTCAAAAATTTTATTTTAATTGTTCATTCTTTAAATACTGAACTGTTTAAGAACTGTTCTTATCTTCGGATGTTTGAATAGCGATGGTTCTACTGTATAATCGCAGATGCGATCGAAGCCAGACTAAAATCGAATCTTGCCGCGAATCGAAGGAAACAGACGTAACTCGCGGATAAGCTGACAGCCAGTGTCTGGGATTATGCCTGTGCCCGGAAATATGAAGTATCCCCGGATCCCGCGTTCAATTGTGCAATGGGTTTCAATCTGCGCTCCCTTGAATTATAGACGTTAATGTCCTGTGTCGGGAACAAGAGCTTCTAAATTGTAGCACGCATATCACGGTGAAATTTCCCAACAAACAACTTGAAATTCCCCTAAAATTACCTTTAAAATTAAATTATTATAACAATTCAACTTCTTATACGTACAATGTGACGATTAATATTCGAACGCTCTCTCAAAGAGAATAACTATTTTAATGTCGAAACAAAGGTCGTGGATTTTTATGAGAACAATTAGATTGTTAAATAACGTATAAAAGAATATACTATCATTTTTTAAGAAAGCTTTTGACAATCTATGCCTATATATCATTTTTTTCTTGTCTAGACCCATAGAATGTACTGACAAATTTTGACGCTTTAAACCTGGAACACTCTGTATGTGTTCTCATAATTTATCAGAGGAAGGTGGTATTTTATTTTCATTTTATCTTCATTTTTATTTTAGAGATTAAATATTGATAACAGAAAAATAGTATTTCATTCTAATTTAAACGTAGGGCACCCTGTATACGTTCTCATAATTTATCACAGGATAATGGTATTTTATATTCATTTTATGTTCATGTTTATGTTAGAGATTGAATGGGCCGTTTATTTTGAAAGTGGTGTAAGTCCATTATTTTTTAATGAGATATCACATAATTGGATATTTCAATAAAAACGATCTAAATATTGATAGCAGAAAAATAGTATTTCATTTTAATTTAATGGAGAGATTGATATTCAAAATTAAATTCAGATCGATTAAATTAAATTTAGACAAATTGAAATCTCTTGTACGAGTCTGATTTCGTATGTTGACGGGTTAAATTATTTTATGGGACGACCTATTATTTTATGTGCTTTCTCCTCTCTATTTCGCAGTTATAGTTTTTATTTAAATGTGCAACAGTAATTATACTCTGCACTATGTGTAGATATAGAACATCGAACGGTATATTTATTCCAATAAATTAAATTGACCAAGTCTTCAGAAGCCGTTTAGTTTGCTTGAGCATACTCTGCAACATTTAAAGAAGCGCGGACTCGTGTAGACAGATTTACAACAACCGAAATGAATTTTTCCTTCAAAGTTTTAATTGGGTTGAAACGAAAAGAGCCAACAAAAATTTTAATAAAGCCCCTATCTTTTGTGTTCTGACCAGCTGTGTCCACTACACCTTAACAAAGCCCGCAGTCTGGTGATAACTAATTAGCTTCTGATTACAAAAATGTGGCTGTATAAAGGGGTTCATTTTGCTATTAATTCCAGGTACGACGGCCCGCAATAAACTACGATATTCGAATATCGGTTAATGAAAAATGCCTCGGGAGGGAGCACGAACGTTACTCGCGAATATTTCTTAATTCAGTTGCACCGGCCTCGATTTATTTTCATTGGCGGCGGACGACGCGCGTCAACGCAACCCCCACACCCCCTCCCTTCTCCTCCCTTGCCGACGATTTACATGAGAACTGGGCATAAATCACTTTTGCCCAAGCGTTCGCCGCAATTCACGTCATCGCGATGACGAAACGCCCAGAATGTTCACATATATGTAGAGAAAATCCTGGACGTTCGACGCATAAATTTTCGTAATTCCACGTGGAAAATATGTTGCCTCAAAGAGAAAAATTCGATGAACGATCAATCCTTTCGACCCTGATTACCATACTGCAGATCTTTATGCGAATAAAATTTTTACAAAGCAATTGCAATCTACATGAGCCAAGTAAAAATTGATTTTGCTGATTAATAATTTTTATATGTTAAAAATAGTGTGTATCGACATTTTTATCCTCTTTTAAGCTTTTTTCTGTTTTAATAAATAATAAATTATATTTTTTAACTGTAATTTATGTTTTTATAACTTAATCAATAAAATCCGCAGTCTAGTCATTAATCATATGGGTATCGGGTACTAATTATTTTATATATATTTTATGTATATATAATATTAATTATTCACAATTATTTATATTTTTACCATTGTAAGTCACATCTTACATATTTTTATAATTAATGTAGCGTAAGCGTGTCAACCCTCTGTGTTCATACTTATTGTTACATTAACTCTCAGTGGATAATATTTATTTTTCCCATTAATGCTTCAAACATTTGGCGATCTAATGATTATACATTGAGATGGCGACTGCAATACGTATTCGGGAATTTTATTAAATTTTTTGGAAGCCTAGAACAATAAAAAAGTTAGTCGTGAACATAAACGATTCAGGTTGTCCACGGAAGTTGCAAAAAATATGGACGCGAATTATGCAAATTCCTTTTTTCATAGATTATTTTACAAAAATCATAAAAGTTCATTATACGAGTGTTTTTATGAACACGGATAGACAATACTTTATATGACAAACAAACTTTTGGCGACAGGAAATTAATTAAAATTTTTCTACGAGTGGAATAGAAAATCAGATTTACATATTCAGGTATACTTTTTACCATAATATTCTACGTAATTATAAAATTTCGTAGTCTCGATTAGTTAGAGTAAAAGTCGTATTTTTATACCAATGGGGTATTTTTGTAATGTGGAATATGTTTCGTTCGTATTTATTATTTTTAATACTTTAATTTACCGGAAGATTAATAATAACAGACTCCTCAATATTTTCAGTACATCAAAAGGAAACGTAATCACCTTATTTTAAATTATAATCCCGATATTAAATAATTAAATTGATTAAGAAATCTTTAAAGAGACTGTGCATCAACTGTCGAATGAAAAATGTTAATATATTCGAATTATATTTAATAGGACTAGCTACAGGTTAACACTGTGTCAATTATTATGATTTATTATTTATCAACCCTAACTGTACCGAACGCAAAATGTGACTGGTAATATACTGTTTCATAAAAATTACAAGAACTGAATTTATTTAGATGTCTCACAATTTTTATAACAATAAGTGCTTGAATGAAGAAATTTATTTAATAATTTCTAGTGGCCGGATAATTACAGAATAAAAAATGTGAAACCGGTCATTCGAGGAGACCTTTTCCTCAGAACACGTATCGAATTCTCGAAATCTAGAGAATTCCGATATTTTTACATCTCCAGAGACATTATGGTTCTGAACCGGAGCCGGGCATCGAGTAGGGTAAATGTACCGATTACTGCGGTATCGTGCTTCGGTCGTACTTTATTTTCGTATTTCCCCAAAATCATGAAATAATAAGCATTTCATTAAAGAATGTGTTCTGAATATCAAAGTAATTGGTGGCTCGCGAAACTCAATAAAACATAAGAAAATATTAAAAAATAAAAGCGTACCATTTACCGCGAATTAGAATTCGAAATATACGAGTATATACGTATTAATTTAAATAAATCCTGAGTTATTAAATTTTTTCACTTCCATAATTGATTCTTTCCGTGCACTTCACTTTGTTTTTTTTTTAATTTTTTTACTGTTTCCTTTTTCTTTTCATTATTTTTCATTATTTTAACTGTGTAAAATAATACATTAAAGAATTGCTTCATCGGAATCGTATCCTCGTGTACCGAATAGGTGCCTAACCTGAAACGTTAAGCAGAAGCATAATCGCCGGATGAGGGGAGGGAGCACGAATCGAGGAGAAAAAGTTACACTCCCTCTCTGCTAGCACCGTCACGTGACACTGTGACACAGTCACGACAGAGACGGAAAGCGTCACGTGACCGAGCCGTGGCGGAAGCGTGGGGGGAATAGCACGGTAGAAGGGGAAATTAAAGTGGGGGAACGAGTCTTGATCCAGCAACTATGTGAACTCCGTTTCTAATCGGTGTTACAATTCGCACCGCAGTTTAGAAACGCTCCTGGTGATTTTCGTGTCCCAGCAATGAGCCCTTCGTTTTAATGCACGCGATGCTGAGAGCTTAACTATTTTTTTTTTTTTAATTAAAATGGCAAGAAAAGCTTTTATGTCTTTACTGGGTAAATATCACGTTCGCACAGCTCTATAAAAAGAAACTACGGTACTTCTCTGCGCTCGCGCTGTATGATCGTTGAGCGACTGCTGTAACGAAAGGATTAAATTACATTCTATTGACTCGGAAAAATGCGAACCGGTCGCAGGAATTTTCGTCGAGAGATTCGGAGGAGGAGGAGGAGGAGGAGGAGGAGATCGGAAAGTTGCCAAACAGACATCGGGTATCTTGTCCCGTAGTTCGAGGATCTCACGAACCTATTTGTTTTTCTGTTTACAGGACCTCCAATCGGAAATCGAAACACATCGAGACGTTTACGCGTCCCTGAACGGCACAGGACGAAAGCTGTTGAGCTCACTGGCCAGCCAGGATGACGCTGTTATGCTGCAACGACGTCTGGACGAGATGAACCAGAGATGGCATCACTTGAAGGCGAAGAGCATGGCGATAAGGTGAGCGACAACAGACTCCGCGTGTTCTCCATTTTCTCTTTCGTTCTCGCGAATCGCTGGGCACTTGTCCTTTCATTTCCACCCTCCGCCACCTCCCCTCTTCCTTTTTCGTTCTCATTCTTTCTTTCTTTCTTTTTTGTTTGTCTCTTTTCGTTCTATTGAATCCAATTAACGTTCACGGTGAGAACGATGACAGGTGGAACGCTGAAGTTTTCAACAGCCGTGAACGGTAACAGGTGCGCCGTGCCGAGACGAACGTTTCACTTTTGCGTGCGCGCGAGGAAAAGTGAGAACCTCGCGTCATACAGATCGGGGATTAGGAATTTGGAAGTTTGAAGTCCGGAACTCGAAAGATTTGCATACTCGAGAATAAACTCGGCTGACGAAAAATATTCTCGAGGATGCGAACGAGCGACTAACGCGATGAACGTCCTCGGGTAATAACACCGATTAGACTCCGAGTGCTCGCGTTGAATTTAATTCGTCTCTAATCGACTTTCTAAAAGAGGGGTTCACCGAAAACTAATTTCTTTCATTTCGTTAGAGCCTTTGAATAATTTGGAGAATAAAATTTTTTCGATGAATATTACCACTAGGTTTACATGACTAGGTTTAAATTACTATTCTACGTTATTTTATAAAAACAATGAGAATTTATCTATCGAAATTTTTAGCTATCCCTTTTTATAATATATAACCGAAAAAATCAATTTGTGTAAACAATCTCGGTAGGTGTAAATTAAAAACATTAGAATCTGCCATTTTGACTGATTTTAATAAAAGAAATTTAATATTTCGTTAGAGCCTTTGAATAATTTGGAGAATGAAATTTTTTCAATGAATATTACCACTAGGTTTACATGACTAGGTTTAAATTACTATTCTACATTATTTTATAAAAACAACGAGAATTTATCTATCGAAATTTTTAGTTATCCCCTTTTATAGTATATACCCGAAGAAATCAATTTGTGTAAACAATCTCGGTAGGTGTAAATTAAAAACATTAGAATTTGCAATTTTGACTGATTTTAATGAAAGAAATTTAATATTTCGTTAGAGCCTTTGAATAATTTGGAGAAGGAAATTTTTTCAATGAATGTTACCACTAGGTTTACATTACTAGGTTTAAATTACTATTCTACATTATTTTATAAAAAGAACGAGAATTTATCTATCGAAATTTTTAGCTATCCCTTTTTATAGTATATACCCAAAGAAATCAATTTGTGTAAACAATCTCGGTAGGTGTAAATTAAAAACATTGGAATCTGCCATTTTGACTGATTTTAATGAAAGAAATTTAATATCTCTAACCACAGTAATTGGGTTCCTTACCCTATGTAACAGTGAACGCTCGCAACAATGAGACTTCTGTGTTGTATCGATTTTTTGTCTCCCTTATTGGGCTCGTAAATGTCCCATTAGCGGACATGTGTTTTTTCCCCGAATTTCCACTGTGTCACTGGATATACATTTCCGGTAATATTGTCACCAGAAATATGTTTCACGTTCTCGCAAGAGCGATTCCTAGATAACGCCGGAAACGGGTTGTCACGCGGCAGATCCAAACGATATTTTTCGCTTTTTCACTCGTCGACTGTTCATTTCCGAAAACCTGATTTCGGATTCCATTTCACGGGGGCCCGAATCGATTTATTAATCCGTCCCGTGTATGAATAGGGGGAGAAAGGGACACGCATTAAACCGATGTCAAACGGTTCACACCGAAGAACAATCGATTTAGAAAAATCGGGGAAAAATGGCGCGGGTGCGGTAGAACGGTAACTTTTAACGCGAGAGGAATCCCAAATGTAACTCGCGCGTGGTACTTTATTCGCTGTCAAAGAATAAAAAACAAAAATACCGTGGAATCTAATTTTAAATCACGTTACTTAATTCTTTAAATGCGCGTAAAATTATTGTATCATAATAAATAAAAAATACAATGCATGCTGTTCGTACTGTACACGTAGTACGTATGCCAGTTTGAACAAACAATTTACCGACTTTCTTGCACCATATTTATTTACACTAAAAATCATATTTTAACACTTTCACTAAAAACACATTTGTTAAAGCGCCATTTCATATTTTAGGTAGAAAACGTTAAATTGCTTCTGCATTTTATGGTATAAGCGAGAGAAATCGCAAATGAAACTCGCGCGTGGTGCTTTATTCACTGTTAAAGACTAAAAAAAAATGAGGTTGAATTTAATTTTAAATAACGTTATTTAATCGTTTAAATTCGCGTAAAGTTATTATATTATAATAAATAAATGATACAATAAATGCTTTTCATACTATACATGTACCATACATGTCAGTTTGAACAAATATTGAATATTTATTTTCAATGAAAATCATGCTTCAACACGTTCGCTAAAAACACATTTGTCAAAAGCACTATTTCATATCTCAAATATAAATTGCTTTTACATTTTATTGTAACAAAGTACCCATTGCGTAACATTTGGGAAGTTCGAAAAATTGATTTTTTGTAATTTTTCAATACCGTAACTACTGTTATCGATATAAATATTGATAACGAACGTGTTAATAGCTTTTATAATTTTGTAGCTGTTAGATATTAAAAGTACGTATTAAAACAGATTTAAAAAAGGGGACTAACGTCAGATAAACAAAAGAGATTAATTATTGTCAAATAAGTTTAATCTTGGATTTGATAAATGTAATATCAACGCGTAACACAATTGAAAAAGCTTGTGAAACGACAGGAAGAGTTTTTGGAAAAATACATACGAAAATCCTCGGAACAACAAACCATGAATTATTCTCGTAACAACGTTGTCGGACCAATGGCTTTTGACACGCGAACAATTCCAAAGATTTGCCAGCCGGTGGTGGGGGCAGCGGGTGTGCACACGCAGTAGGTTAACTATGAACCAGGAAATTCTCAGCGCGCCATTCTCCTTTGATAGCGTAACAGTTATGCGTCGCGGTAATGCCCTTCGTGAGCAGAAATTGTCGCGAAAACAGACAGCGTTGAAAAACCATCTCGAAATCTTTCACCGATGCCGAGACCAGATTTCCAACATTTCTATCAGCGGTATGCGATATATCCGCGTGGGATTTCCCCGGAAACTTTGAGAGGAAATTGGCAAAGCTGCTTTGACTGCGATGCGCTGGGATTCTCTACTGTCATCATACAGAACTCTCTCGTCGGATTACACGGACCTATATTTGCATGTAAAATTTCAAAATCTATCTAACTCCACGTAGGTCCGATCGATAACCATTTTTAATTCCATCCTTTGACGTGGTAGATTTTAACTTTTACCGTTCCTTATCCTCATAGTCTTGACCGCGATTTATCACTCCCGCTATAAACCGCACATAATTTTCAGAATTGCAATATTTCATTAGCTTTTACACACAATTACAGAAAATCAATTCCTAATATTATTTTGTTTTATTATTGCAAATTTTCATAGCTTCCATTCTTATAGGTATTTTTATGAAAATCATAATAAAGAAATCACGACTTTTTTGTATTTTCAAAATCGGTATTTCATTCTCGTAGGTATTTTTATGTATTTCAAAAATTAGTATTCCATTCTCCTATGTATTTTCATAAAAATCGTAATATAAAATAAATAGCGTATTTTTTCTGTACTTTCAAAATTGGTAATTGTGAGTACAGCAAGATTTAAATACTATATATGATTTTAAATATCGACATGTATAAAATTAATTTGACATTCATTGCATAAAGGGGATCTTGGAATCATGTAATTCGATATCAAGAAATTTGTGAGTGGCGTAATTCGAGACCGATGACTTCATATGTCACGTAATTCAATGTGGATTGCTTCCGAGTGCTATGATTCAATACGCGCCACTTTCGAGTCTTGTAACTGGATATCTGCAACTTGGAAACCATGAAATTGTACACCGTTTCAGAGTCCGCTAACTCCACTCCGATTGCTCCCGAAGTTGTGAAAGTCAACACGTGTTGACTTTGAGGTTATGCAATTTGATAATCCGATCTTAAAACCTTGTCATTCAATAGCGTTAATTCGCGAGTATAATTCCTCTCTGGCGAAGCTGGCAATTCAAACTTGTTTTCTCGAGTGACTCCCACTTTGTGTCACGTAACATTACAAATAGTAAATATTGAGAACTTTTAAATCGATCTACTTCGTCTTTACAAGAAAGGCTCGAAGATAGTATAAAAATTAATGTTAGAATGCGCATTGTATGATTTTATTATTATAGGAATACTAAATTTAATACGTTATGATTCGTTAACAAGAATAAGAGAATAGTTTTATTTTCAAAGTCCCCCGATTTTTTATTCTGATTACTACTCGCATCGAAAAAGCAAAGAGACTGTCATGTAGATTTTGAAAATCGCGGATGAAAAATTGCCGCGTCAGGTTTCCAACGTTTCCCCTGAAAAAATCCCATTCATCTTTCAATTCTCGAAGGAAGATGAAAAGGGACGGTTGCTAGTTCTTTAAAATTTTTAGATGAAAAATTACCACCGAGCGGACCTGATATACAGAAGCCCTGCGTACAGGCAGAGCGAGAACCGTAACTCTACCGAGTCGGTGTCCATTTGTTATTCACTTTTCGGTTTAATCGATTCACCATTCATGTTTTACGAGTGAAAATTTCGTTCGAACGTTCAGTTTATAACAGTAGGAGCAGCGATCGATTTGTAATAAATTTACCGAATTTCCTTGGATTTCTGTCATTCAACAGTAACAGTTTATTAAAGCAATCGGACACCATTACAATACGGGTTAAACTTTACCTTAGAAAACCAGGAATTTTTAACTTTTTTGACGCAATCCTGTAGATTTTGGCGAGAAAATGCCGAAAATCAGAGTTTCAATCCTAGGAGATCGCTAGTTCAAAAATTATACGTGTGAAAAGATGTGCGATTTTTAGCATTTTTGACAGGTAAGGACGCCGCCATGTTGGTACGTAGTGACCGTCGTGCGTTACTTAACGACTCGGACCGCTAGATGGGAGTGCTAGCACGCTCGCGATTGTCGATCTTTTCACCAAGATGCAATCGGATAAGCCGAAATTAAACTCAAGCGATTAAGAGTTGCAAGTTATATTTTCGAGCGAAGATTAATGAAAATGTATTTGCTTTTTTAAATATGTCAATTATATTAATGTCCCGATATTCGTCCAATTTGACTGCATTTGTTGCACGACGTAAATAGTTATCGCGCCGTGGTGCACGGTTAACTGACGCAAGCGAGTTGGAACTTACAATGCATTCACTTTAATGCGGCTTCCCCGTTCCCTGTACCTCTCCCAGAACAAAAGTTAGAGGACAGTGTAACTTGCTTATTGACTGATCCGTGCACGATACATAAGCTGCAGAATATTCTGAAATACGGAAGCACGTCGAGAGTATGTTCCCGTTTTATCCGAGAACGTGGAACCTTTTTCGCTCATAACTGTTCCAATATCGCTTCGGTTCTTACGATCGTTTAGAAAACCGGTACGTAACCGTTACTAAAAGTTATTTTCAGGGCCGTCTCGGCCTCCGGGTCTGAATGCGTACCAGGAAATCTTGATCCCACCACCCCCGAGTTACCGTCCTACTCAGCTATCGAATCGCGTGTATGCCCACGGATTACCTCGCGGCCATATTGAAATTTTTATCCGTGGAAATTGCGAATTCTTGTTTCTGTCGTCTGCGGCAAGTATGCCACGCACGAGTTGCAAGCGGTTTTATCGGGTACCTCGCGCGACTCGGGAATAAAAAGATTCTCCCGGGCGATGCAGGGCGTCGCGACGCCACCCCGTTCCCGGCCCGATTACGCCGCGGCGTCCCTGCCTTACACGCTATATTTTTGGACGGCCTCCGAACGGGAATCCTGGGGACGCTACCTGCGACCGCGTAATCGGATTCTCCTGCGAGAACTTCTCCAGCGATGTTAATTCCCGACTTCGGTCGGAGCCGGTGGCGGGCAGGGAGGGGGAAGGTGGTGTAAACTTCGCTACGAACGAACTATGCGAACACGCGGCAGGTGAAACTCCCGCGGAAATTTTGCGACCGGAAGTTAAACGCTTTGACGGTAGCCGAAGGGAAATTTCGATGCGCGTGTCCGCTCGACATCGACGAGGCTCGCGTTTCGGTCTTGCCAGGCCGCGCTTTTAACCGTTTCACGGTTACCTGATAACACGTGTTGGATCGGCCATTTTTCACGCCGCTCCCTCCTGCAATGTCGGAGCCGGAGCTCTCTCGCTTTTTCGAATTTTATCTCTCACTCTGCTCGAGCTCCGTGACGAATAAACACGATGCCCACGAAATTAACCCTTAACCGCTGAAGTGGATTTTTACGTACTCCATTTTTCTCAGACCCGTAAACGAATTTTCGCATTTTCCTAGGAGCCTATCGGTCGATCCAGTTTGACCTGTATACAGGGTCGTCGAGAGAAATCTGAAAATGGTCATTGTATCAAAAATAATAACAGTTCAAATTGGTCGTCTTTTCGTCTCGTGGCTGACATTTCTCCTCCGCTTGTTCGCTGATTGTCGACACCTCTAGCGAGTTTCCTTTCCAACAATTGTTTATATTTGCCTTACCCACATCTTATTTGCGCAAACTGTCCGAAAAAATTCCGGATTTATCTCTACGGCCCTGTACTGAAGTAATTGTGGACCTATATTGATCCACAGAGTCGATCACAGGGTTATAGTGTCATGTAAACGTTGGACTTTCTTGAAAGGGATGATTCCCGAGATCATTTGAAGCAGGTGTGTCCTTTGCGAAAATATTCTTCACGGCTTCGTTAAGGAGCTATCAACAAAATACACGGGCCAATCAGGGCGCGGCAATAGTCGACGCATTCCGGCTCCCCACTCTAACTTCCCCTTATACGCCGCTATAGCCCCACTCTTCCGTCGTGGCCCGGTCACGTGACGCGTTTCATGTCTGGCTTGCATGCGTCACTATGTCACGTGACTAATCCGGTACTGGCAGAGAGGGGGTAACCGTATTCCCCTCGATTCGAGTCAATTCCCCTAATCTGACGACAGGAGCTGGAGTAGAATTATACAGAAATTCTTTTTTTTTTGTAATAATAATTGCATTAGAAATAAACATTGTATAGGTTATACATAAAACTTTAAATATGATTTTAATTCTAAATAATTGATGGTCAAAGTACACAAAATATGGCAATTATTCCGACAATGTACTGCTATACTACACACGGAAGACCTTCCTAACTAGTACAATACATAATTTCCTCGGCTCACACATTTTTGGTTTAAAATGGTGACATTTTGATACTTTAACGGACACAATGAAGTAGGTAACGTCACTAAAATTTCGTGTGTAATAAACGTAGTTATATTATCATTCATTTAAAAAGTTGTATGGCTTCTCGTAGACTCTACCACGCCACTGAAACTTTCTTAATCTTCTTATGGAGTTTCAGACTACCATGCATTTATAACGTGCACGTACAGGATGCACAATTGCCTGGGTCGGGCCTGAGTTACCTGCTAACGCTGCTTCGATAACTCCAGCCTGATTTTACCGAGCAACCTGTTTTCGACCACCCCGCAAAACCACAATATAATTTGAATCGGACACTCAGTCTCTCTGTCACCAAATATTATACAATCGACATTCCATACCAAATCTTAAATATGTTGCAGTCCATGTGAAATTAAGGACAGTTTAAGTCATCATTTTGCCGGTTTAGAATTTGTTTAAAAATTACAGGCCTTCGAAGTTTGCAATTTTTCCCATTCTGGCGAAAATGGGCTTCACTTGCGAATTTTTATCGCAGGAACTGTTTGTCCGATTTACCTAAACCTTTTCAATTGTATCCAGGAATGATTGAGATATAGTAAAATAATTTTTTCAACCTGGATAATTATCTTTATAATGGCCAAAAATGTAAACAGATTCTTTTCGAACGAATTTTTTCAATGAGTGGTCAAAGTTTTTTAAATTTTGGAAAAATACGGTCATATTCGAGGTTGAAAAAATTATTTCACAATAGCTCAATCTTTTATGAACAAAACAAAAATATAGCTCAATTGGAGAAACATTTCCTGAGATAAAAATTCGTATGTGCAGCCCATTTTCCCTAAAATGGGCAAAAATTGAAAAGTTCGAAGACCTGTAATTTTTAAACAAATTCTGAACCGGCAAAATGATGACTTAAACTCCCCCTAATTTCACATGGACGACAACATATTAGAACAAAATCGCCCATGATGAGGTCAAAAAGTGATCAATTTGGCATGGAATGACCCCGTTATCCTTTTTGTCTGTTACTGTTAACACTGATGACTAATTTAAACTCTGTCAAAAATAAAATAAAATTCTTCTACCTTATTTCTGCAAGATTTTTGAGACGAAGGGACGTATTTAAACAATTTTACAATATGAAGAGACATAGTACGCGCAGCACCGTTATCTAGCAACGTCTAAACGATCGCTCTGAAATTTTTCGAGAAAATTTGATATTCGTGGGTATAGCGAATGTTTCCTCAAGAGACCTCAGTCATCAAGAGGTTAATAAAGACCCGACTTCTGTTTGAGCAAACCTAGCCGGTTTGTTTTAGCATCCAAGGAACCATTTCATCGTTCCCATAATATCCAAATACCCTGGACACGAAGCTGCTCCGCGAGCGTTTATATTTTATTAGAGAATACCCCGGGAGTTCCTTATTGATATCTAGACTGTGTACTCTCCAGAGATATTAGACGACGCGAAGAGAGCACAGTTTAATAATCCTTCGGCAACGTAAAGTTTTCGTAAAGGGCGGAGTCCTCTAGGAATTTGTCTCGTAAATAAAGGAAGCCACTTCACAGAACGTTTAATCCTTACTCGAAAACGGGCGAGGTCTGGTATAACAAACGTTTCACAATTCCTTTTAAGCTCGCCACAGTTTCGTCAAGAAACATAAATAGCTGAACCATGGCCTTTCGCCTTGCAATTTCACTCGGAAGAAACAATTTTGTATAAAACAGAGATTCTACATCTCCGTTTACGGTTATCCTGACGATCGTAAATTTGAATTCTGTATTTGCGAAATCAATAATAAGGGAATAGTTATTTCTCTTCTAAGAAATGTTGAACAAAAATATTTATTACCGCTTGTGCTAGCAATATTGTAATTGGACCAGAAGAAGGTATCTTTTGTAAAGATTTTTCGTGTCGTTGTTTTGTAAAGTAGAAAAAAAAAGAACATTTTTACATTAACACTTTGAGTGCCACACCACTGCCCATGACTGCACACACGATTAAAACAAGTTATTTAATAATACAAGAATAGGAAAAATAAAGTTGATCACAACAACGACTTTTTCCAAAACGACTTAAATGGTCTTTTCCTGACGTTTGTCTTATTGCATTATGTCGATTTATAAACGCGAAATACGGTAAATAACACCTACATAATTCAACAAAGTTAAACTTGAAATATTTTTTGAATTAAAACTTTTTTTATATACATAGGTCAATACGTTTTTATAGAGAATGTCGAGTTGCATCTAAGAGTGCATAGAGAAATATATGTTTCTATTTTAAAAAATGAAGTTGACTTTGAAATCTCCGATATTCTTTCACCTACAAAAAAAAAACTGTTATTTCCAGATTGTAGTCCTCTTTATACCGAAAAACTTTGGTTAACAAAGTTTCTCCATATATTCAAAAACAGCCCCTTATTGAGGTACAAAGTTGAGCTCTAAGGCGCTATTATAAATATTAATTGAAAAAGTCAGCGAGCGTATGATAATTTGCATAAAGATCTTCAGTCAAATTATAATAAGCCAATGAAATATAGGCGTGCACTCGACATAAACTATTTGAAATGTTTCCAAAAGTGAGAAGCCCAACAAAATGGCTGCGACCATAAATTCCGTTCCCGCCGCGGTACGGCACGCGGCGGCGGCGGCGGCCGTCCGAGTAGCGTGGAAACTGTTCCGGTAATTCCGATAACGGGACCAACCCTCATCCAGCGGAATTAATTTCAATCTCTGCGGCTCAAAGTGTTCTCATAAAGGGTTGGAGTCATTCAGCGGTTCCGGGAAGGACTCGAAAATTTAAATAGCGCCGATAAAGCGAAGTCAGCACCGGGTTAACCCGGACAGAGTCGAGCAATCAGTCTCCATTAATTAGTCCGAGCCGAGCCGCGGCCGGCTTCGAGCCAACCCTGCCGGGGGAGCTTGATCACCGGAAGCGTATTCGACGCGAGGAGCGACACGATGCAACCGGAAACGTCTCCCCGTTCTCGGTCCACCCTTTCGACGTTTCCCCTTGTCTGGTTCAGAGAAAAAAAAAATACGAAAAAAATCACCTCGGTTTTTTTTTCTCCTCCGTTCCTGTAGTCTTTCTCTTCCCCCGATTCATCCGGAACGTCCGCCATATTTATCGGCGGCGAGCCGAATCTTCCCTTTTGCGGCAGTTCGCGAACCGTTGCACGCTGACCCGCAATCAGCCCACAAATACCGCCGGAATGCTGATCCCGATAATTCGACCGACGATCGTTTCTGGCACCGATTTCAACGAGCCCAGGAACACCGATACCGCCGATATGTTATACCACTGGCAAAAGTTTCGTGTTAGCTCGCCGCTGCCGTTCCGCCGAGAGGATTTCACCCCTCAACCGGATTCGTTCGACGGGGGCGACTTTTTTAAGAGAATTTCGCAGTGGCTTTGGTAATGCTCGAAAAATTCTTTCCCGCCCCTCCCCCTCCCCCCAATGCCGCTGTCAATATAAATATAAAAATAATTTTGCTTAGCCTCGAAATTTGATTTGTCAGTGTTTATGGAATTGGAATTTTTAAAATCTAAAATATTGTACTCCCCCCAATGCCGCTGTTAATATAAATATAAAAATAATTTTGCTTAGCCTTGAAATTTGATTTGTCAGTGTTTATGGAAATGGAATTTTTTAAATATAAAATATTGTACTCCCCCCAATGCCGCTGTTAATATAAATATGAAAATAATTTTGCTTAGCCTTGAAATTTGATTTGTCAGTGTTTATGGAATTGGAATTTTTTAAATCTAAAATATTGTACTCCCCCCAATGCCGCTGTTAATATAAATATAAAAATAATTTTGCTTAGCCTTGAAATTTGATTTGTCAGTGTTTATGGAAATGGAATTTTTTAAATATAAAATATTGTACTCCCCCCAATGCCGCTGTTAATATAAATATAAAAATAATTTTGCTTAGCCTTGAAATTTGATTTGTCAGTGTTTATGGAAATGGAATTTTTAAAATCTAAAATATTGTACTCCAATTTAAATGTCGTGGACATGTCGACTTGGATCGTTTATGTCCACGACTAATTTGCTACTGCTCTAGGCTTTCAAAAAGTCTAAACAAATTCAGGGATAAATATTGAAGTTCTTATTTGAAATCGTTGGAACGTCAAACTTGCTGCGACATGTCCGCGACATTTCAATTGGACTGAGTGTAATATTTTAAATAAAGGGTTTTTAAATTCCATGATTGAAATATTGATTTAAGCTCTGTATATTATACCATTTTATTAATTATTATTAAACCTCCGTAGGCAAGCTGGATCGTCGCATTTCCACGATTAATTTTCTATTCTGCGGACATGAATGGCCCAGGTTGCTTACGGGGGATTAATAATAATTAATAAAACAAATATATAATAGTCAGTATTTCAGTCTCGAAAATCTTTCACCTTGCCATATAATAACTAGACTGATAACAAAAATGTTGTGCATCAGTTACGAGTAGACTGCGGATCTTTATGCAAAATAAAAATTTGAACTGACGTGAAGTGAACATTTATTTTCCCTCTCAATATGTTTAGCAGATTGAAAACAATATAATTCAAATTTTTCTAATATTTTTGCTATTTGAAGTTACGCCTACTAATTTTTGTCATAAATCCATAAAACCCGCAGTTTAGCTATAAAGGAAAGCTGGCAAGTGAAAAGTTCTCTCTTCAAAAATTTCATTAAGTTAAAAATAATACATTGACGTTCCTAGTTTCTCTTAATCCTTTGACTGGTTTAAATTCTCCCTTCCCGTTTCTGCCAAAAATCCATAAAATCCGCAGACTAATAATAACATTCGAGTCTGCAAAATCCGTGCCGATTCACTGCATACCCGACAGAACGAAATGAACCCGCCGGTGCTCGAATTTCTTTCGCCCGGGGGAGCATCAATCGACGCAGAACGGCGATTCGATTTACATTCGAAGAATAGTTGAGGCTTAATTTCATCGGGAGATACTGGCAACAGCTTTCGCAGCCAGATGTCTTAACCTTTTCGCTCGCGCAACAGCTGCCTTTCCGTTGTTTGCTGTACGAATTACACAATCCTTCAGCTTCCCGGCAGCTAGACCCTAGTATTTCAAGGTGAGGTTTACAAAAGAGGCACCGGGAACTACGTCGTCGCGAACAAACAACGAATCGGTACCTTTTCGCGTACCTACCTCAAAGAGCCAGCGCTCCTGCGAAATCGTTTTATCACCGGGTCGCGCAGCATTTCCATTCGAACTGAAATTAGTTTATAGGTCAATACTATTCCCCGCGTATTCCGGGCATAGGAATTTTTAGTACAACAGGGAAATTGTATTTCAACCACTTTTCTCGCAACCGGACCAACACAGTTACGTTATAGTTCAGAAATATAGAGTGCATTTTATCTCCTCCGTAAATACAGCTTTCCCGTATAAGCGCAGGGTCGGCCGAAGGCACGACAATTTCTATTTTTATTGATTATGTTTCTAAATAAAATGCGTGCTGTTTTTAAAATTTTCAAATGTCAACCTTTAATGTCAAAATTAATTTTATTTTAAATATTTTCGACAAGCTAGTATGAAAATGAATTTAAAACACGTGCCAGTATGAATGAGGCTTCCTTTCGCCAAATTACGGAGGAAGTAAATTTGAACCGCGCGCCACCACAGAACTCGGCCAATCAGAGAGTGGGCACATCGACTTGAGTCGACTGACACGCCACCAGCGGGAGAATTTTTCCGGAAAAATGAAAAGAAAAATGCATTTCAAAATAACAAACCTTTTTCGTTCTACTTTTAACTAACCCCCGGACTTCTGCGAGTACCTAATCCTATGCCGGGGTCATTTCTAACCCACGCCGACATTTCACTAAAAAGAAGAGCGGATAGCGATTATCTTATTTCGAAATGAAAAGCTTCGTCTTATATCGGAATGAAATTGTACATATTGGAGGTCGCTCGAGCTTACTGAGTAAATATTACTGGAGTAAATTCTTCGTGGCAAATAGTTGTGATTTAGTGTAAACATTTGGACTGTTTGTTTAGACAGGGGAACTAAATTGAACATAATAAAATCTGACATTAAACAAATGTTATTAGTAACTGTCTTTCTTTGATTAGTCATTTTAGTAGGTCGAAAGTGTGTATATAGGTTAATAGTATATATATTTTTTTTAATGATTAATCAAAGAAAGACAGTTACTAATAACATGTGTTTCACGTTCGATTTTATATACATATATATGGTATATTGATACTATTTAATTCTTCTAATTTTCATAACATTTCAAATTGCCATTCGAATATCTCGTTCATTCATAACAAAAGTGACATAAGCCAAAACAAGGAAATTTTGTAGGAGATCCATATGAAAATTACCTAAAATTACCAACATTTTTTTATCGTCTAAAACCAACTCAGAAATGTAAAATAATTTGTAGTTGTTTAGTTACTGGCTTAATTGCCATGTACGGTAATTATAAAGTACACCACAATCTACATATTCATTATTTCTGTTCATTTCATTATTTTTGTTCTTTGCAAATATATTTTGAGTTACGTCGTTTATCCTGGGAACAATTGAATCAGAGTTGTGACGTTTCCACTTGTTAGAAAAGTTAGAACGACTTGAAAGCAGGTGAACCAATACAAGTAATTGTACAAATGGTCGAGTCGCGTCACTCTTACGTACTGATGAACGATTCGTTGTAATTGTTTGCACCCATCGCTACGCCGGGATCCGCGGTTAAACGAAAGGAACAGAATGCATTTCGTTGCCGATTGAAAGAGCGAACGATGCACGCAACGATACCCTTCACGGTCTCCGAGGTAAATTATATCAGCGGCCGTCAGCGGGGCCGTCGGACGTATAAACTTCATCGCGACGGAATTGCGACAATAAAAATCGCGGGGAAGTTTATTCCTCGCCGTCGCGGACAGAGATTTATAACGCGGAGCCGTCGGTGCCGGCGGTGCGGCGGTCGGGATAAAAATCGAAACGACGACTTTCGTGGGCAGGCCCGGCCCGGCCCGACGCGACGGAACCCGCGCAAACAAGATACCGTTGGCGGGTAAAATCGATAGCAGGAGCAATTAGTTACCGTGGCACGCACGCGAAAAGGGCAGGAGCCGTATCCGGCCGTCGGAAACCCGGACCTTTCGGACTTGTTCAACATCCGGCCGGGCGCGCTGCTTTTTTTCAGTCCTCGCGCCGCCGCCGCCGCCATTCCGAAGCCCCCGGCCTCCGAAAAAAAGTCCGCGGGACACGAGAATTTCTGCCAGGCGAATTCGAACTGCTCGAAAATCATCCCGGGGGGTGGAGGAGGAGGGGGAGGAGGATTTTCGGTACTTCCTGCCGGTCGATTGCCGTTCCGCTGGCGCTCGACTACGAACATTTATGCGAATCTATATTACAGCTCATTTATTAAACCTTTGCACTCGAGCGGTGACTCTGAAGCACCACTAGAAATTGTTGCGGCATTATTTCAAAGAACACAAAATATTACAAAATATTTGTAACATTAGACAATTTGAGCCAATTCGCCATTCGAGTGCTAAGGGTTAAACTTATTAATTTTTGTTATAAATTCATAAAATCCGCAGTCCAGCTATAACTCTTTTAAGAGTGGTGATTCTGAAGCACCACTACAAATTGGTACTAAACATTTAAATATTATATGGGTAAATCGGATCAGTTTCGTATGAACAAAATGAATATATTCTAAGACGGAAGAAAAATTTAGTTTTAGAAAATAGCGCCGAGTGCGAAGGGTTAACAAACCTGAGAATTAAAGATAAATTCGTTGCTTCGCTACGTCGCGAACGAACGGTTGTATTCTGTTTAACCCCTTACCGCACAATTTTTTTTAAACCGGCAAAACAAAATCAATTTTTGATATACTACGCTTTTGTTCCATGGAAAAAGGCTATATTTTATTCTTGAATAAATAAGTGTTATAGCTTACAATCCCATGTAAATGGTTATAATAAGTTTATCCTTTCGTTCTTTAATTTATCTTGAGGAAATAATAACCAAACTGAGTTTCACTGTAAACACAAGATTAAAATTTTATTCGCTATTTACAACAGTGATCTACATTATTTACATTACATTACGTTACATTACATTCCTACCTGTAAACACAAGAAACGACATTAAAAGCTATTATTCTACAATCCTAATCAATTATATTTTGTAATACACGTGGATTTTCTCTCTTTCAACTACTCTTATCAGCTGTGTCAGTCCGCCATCTTGTTCTACAGACATGCGCAATACGTATCTAATTCAAAATGAGTTTTAAAAGGAGTACGATAAATTTACATAACCTTTATCGTATTTCTTTTACATGGTAAATATTAATGAAACGATTTGTTTTCTTTGCTTTCACATTGTTATTTTCAATTCTCGATTATATTCGAGTGTGAAAAATTATAGCAGCATAAAATACAACGCCGCTCGAATTATCTCGAGTGTGCACAGTTTGACCTGTTTAGCGCGCTCGAATTCACTCGAGCGTACAAGTTAAGGGGTTTCTTAATTACCAGGTGTATCTTAATGCGTCTTAATCAGGTTAAACAATATCCATGCATACGTATAGCTTTTTAGCCCGAGATTAACATTGCAGCACGCATTTTACATGATCACCGCGTGTCCGTTAAATATAAATTCCACGGCAGTACAGGGTGAAGCACCGCGAGTGAACTGTGGGTTTTTATAAAAAAAAAAAATAAAAATTGTTTCCATCGTTTTCAAGAATTAGGAGCCCAAAACACATGTGATTCCCTCGTAATAATTTTGAGAAGCAGTAACGAATGCGTTGATATTCTGAAATTCTATTGCTTCAAATTGCACCTATTTATTTTTGCCGCGAAGACATCAAATTTGCAGTCTATTGATCAGTTTAGATTACTTTGTTATTAGCTGGCCGATCGATTTTTTTTTTATGAAATACAACACGCTTCAAGAAGCCTTTTGGGACAATTATAGTAAATTTTTTGTCAACTCTTTTTCTCAGGAGTTGTCAAGGTGACTATAACGAATTCCAATCATAACAAAATAAAGTATCATAACAAATTTTTTAGATCTTAAAAAAAAGAATCACAAAACATTAAAGTAATCAAAAAGAAGCAGAAATATGGTAAATTTTTTAAAAGATTTGGTGATTCATCTGGCTAGAAAATTATATAATGGCGAAGGTGATCAAAGAATAGATTTGCGTTAGCCATAAATAAACTGCGAATTATTTTGCAAAATAAAAATTATCAAAATCAATTATGTGAAACAGAAGTTGCATAGAAATTTACTTCTTCTACTTTTAATGAACTAAACTAATTTAACAATAATTAAATTCTTATGAAACCTTCACTGTTCTCTATTTCATTATTATTTATATATTACTTTAAACTGTATAAGGCTCCCTATTTCATTTACGCATTTTTGCTATAAATACACAAAATCCGCAGTCTAGTAAAGCTGAATTTCGAAGTAAGTCGATAGCAAGTCTTCAAGTTGATATCCATTATCTAGAATTTATTCGTTGAAAAATGCTGATAATTATTAAATCTCTGCGTTATAAGGGAAAAGGTCAATATTTTTCGACGAAAAATTCTTTGTGCCGGTATTAAAACTTTTTGACGAACCCAGTGGTAACAACCTTATACCTGTAAAAGAGTTTGAATCACCCTGTGCATTTTCGTACACACAATACCATTCTGGTGGACTAGTCTGCTAGTGCGGATTTTATTTTATGGAATCCACTCATTAACCCAGTTTTTAACATGTGGCCATTTCGGGATATGAGCAACCCAATGTAAAAACTGTAATCGTAAAACTTCGTGATTCCAGATATAGCAGTAAACTTTCCCCAAAAAGTGATACCTCTTCGGTGTCTTGTATTATTTAGAATTGTTGAATAATTTACATAAATTCGATCTGGATTCGATACATGAATCACATATTAGTAGAATTTACTTAGAATCTTCATGCTAATTGAAATTTTTTACATCTTCCCGTTGCATAGTTTTTAATGATGAAAACGATGAAAAAATATTCACCACTTACAACCAGCGAGTGAATGACTTGAAAAGTGCATTCTCCAAGAAATGATCCAAAAATAAGACAATAAATCAAAAAGATATTTAAATTATTACCGAAGACAATGACACGAAATATCAAAGTAACAGTATCTTTGGTAAATGTGAGTAAATTTTCATATCTGTACAGCTATCATTTTGCCCGACTAAATTCCTGCCATATTTCTATTTTGCAGGAAAAAATATTAATTTTCGCTTCAGAACTACAGTGAATTCTCGATATATGTCAACAGCAGGGATCTTGCCAGCGGCATGTATCGTCCAGGACATCTCAAACCGGGTTACGTTTACACTCCTCAGCGTCCGAGGCCTCTCGAGCTACCGCGCGGTAGTAGGGATAATTCCGCGACGTTTATAATCCAGGCCTTGCCGACATATATAGAGAAATCACTGTATACGACACAGAGAGCCAGTTGTTAAATGAACGCAACATTTTCCAAATTTGTGTGCCATCTTCATATCCTGTAATCGGAAAGCTTTTAAAGAAAAGTGAGAAGCATGAACCGTTCCCTAAAGACTCGCAGTCGAGTGAAAGTCAACAGCCGCGGCCGATTTTGCGAACGGGCACGGTAAGAAATCGCGACGAGACGTCAACCAGAGTGTGCAAAGCAGCAGCAGCAGCAGCATCACGGCTGGGTACGCGAATCGGCAGTAATAATTAAAGACGCTCCAGACCGTTGCGCGGGTGCCATGCCGGCTGCCATTACTCGCA
>CM052135.1:7040585-7246928 GCA_028454255.1 Halictus ligatus
GTTCATGTTTGTTACTTTAATATATGTAATTGTTTACTTTACCAGAGACTAAAGGAATTTGCAATAGGCCATTCGATAGTTTATCCAAGGAAAATGCTCTGTGCCAATTTTCAACCCTGTTTGTCGACATGGAGGGTATTAATGTGGTGACGAAGAAAATTAGGGTTTTCCGTAATTTCTCTTTTACTCTTCAATTGAAAATTCTGAAACAGATCAGGCATGTATCAGCTACTCGAATGCACATCTATGAATTGTTTCGGAATTTTTAGTTTCGGGACCGATATTTAAAATATAAACAAAATTTTGAAACGCCGATTACTTGTAAAAGTTATGGAATACGAAGCTTATATTTTTACAATTTTAGCGTCTCGTTACAGTTGTTGACACATAATTTTTTCTGATTTTTCAAAGTGGGACATATAGTTAAAAAAATCAAAAACTGGTAATTTGCTAGCGCTCTCTGCCAGAAATCGATATAACCTCCAAGGTTAACACGATTTCTGCCAGAGCGCATACCGATTTTTGCAACGTTACAAAACTAATAATATATTAATTAATATATGTGTACATCGTTAAGATGAGTGCTATACATTCGTGATGATTTGAATGCTGACAATTTGGTTCGCTTTGGAAGTAATCCGAGCGAAAGCAAACGATTAATAATTAAGACGAAGCTAAAAAGTGGTCGAGCGTTTTAACGGACTATCGAGTGGGAAATTCAATTTGGTTTACGTGCACTTTTGACCTTCTTATTCGGCTATACCTTTTAACATAATTTTACCGATCGTGTCGCGCAAATTGATTCCTTTTCCATGAGAATTTCCCGCAACATGAGTGACAAAAAATTTCTTTGTAGCGTTACGGAATCCCGCGAAAGTATTGGTACATTCGATAAACTGCAATTCTTTACCCTTTCACATTTGCCTAACGGACAAGTATGTCTGAACATATTGCAACATTCCGTCTCCATGTCAATAACGTGTCTTGTTTATTCGATCCGAGGGGAGAAATATTTGCGAAGTCAGAACCGTATAGCATCATCGGCGTTCGCAATCTACGATCTTTCGATTCCAAGGAACCATATTTGCTGCGACAGTTCAAATATCTGTATAGATAACAGGAGAAGAGTTCGCCGAAAGGAAGGGAGGGGGGGGGGGGGAAGAAAGCGGGAAGCTACGCATCCGCTATCGTAAACGATGATGCGAACGTACCGGCAACCATAATCAAAGGCGGGAACATCGAATACTTTTACTGTATCGATGCGCGGACACGAAAATGGTCGATATCGAACAATCCCGATAGTTGATTCGTCGTTGGGACAGCCGAACCGGAAGTGACGGGTCGATAATCTCGTATCGTGATGAATCACCGTCGGCCCTTATCAGTCAACCCTGTGCATCGCCGTTCTTTCCTCCCCGTTTCGCGAACACTTTGAAATCTGTCACGTACAACGCTTTCCCGTCCTCTTTCGCCGCGAATTTCTTCCCGTTCTTTCTCCC
The DNA here is from genome assembly GCA_028454255.1 of Halictus ligatus. NCBI lineage: Eukaryota > Metazoa > Arthropoda > Insecta > Hymenoptera > Halictidae > Halictus > Halictus ligatus. The sequence goes on from CM052135.1 coordinate 7,042,085, forward strand.
GCCCGATCTCTCTGGCTCCCGTTCCCTCCTGACTGATCATGGCAAATCGAAGATAGTTTTACGTGACATCGCCGCGCTGCTATCCGACCAAGCGAAAACATAGAAACGCGGTCGAACGCGGACACGGGAACGAATGACCGTCACCGTCGGCTGGATATTTGTTCTGAACGTTTCATGGTCCTCGCTCGCGGGACGCAAAACGCTTCGAGAGTTTTCTCTTTGAAAGATGTCCGCTGGTCCGAAGGATTCCGGAATATCGTTTCTTCGTCCGTTAAGTAAACGATGAAATGGGATCAACTTGCCAGAAGAGAAGTCTAGTGAAAATTTTGATCTAAATTCGTATAAGAAAGCACATGCAAAATTAAAATAAAATAGTAATTAATAATTTAGCCGTGGGTCTCGGACTTCTTGGCCCCTCGCCGGGGTAGGGCAAGGTTGTTTAAGTCGCACCTCTAAAATAAAATTGTCTCTAAATTGAAAATTTTGCAACAAAATATCGGTTTTGCGATATATATACCAACTTTAGTAAATACAGCTTTAACTCGTATGAAAATAATGCATCAGAACTGTTTATATTTCTGTAAAACATCAATTTAAAAAAATAGGTGATCGGTACGACTTATCAAACCGGTTTATTAAGTCGTACCTTCGACGTTAAGTAATATCAAAATCAGAGTAGATATTAGTTAAATAATAATTTATTTATTTGCAATTAGTACAAATGAAGTTTTTGACTTTTTTTGACACTCCAGCACATTTGTCATGCATCCAAATTTTGAATTTTAGGCACTGAATCATATTATCTTTCCTATTCTCATCACAAAAAGTACGATACCACTCATTATTATTCTTTCTTTTGTTCTTATTGGATGCTCCTGTTATTATTTTTCGCGAATACAGTATTCTAAGTTGCATATAGTGCGTTCTAGTTATAGAAAAGATCTAGGTACGACTTACGTGGTGGTACGACTTAAACAACCTTCCCCTATATCCTGCGGTAGTAGGAATAATTCCGCGACATTTATCATCTAGGCCTCGGCGACATATATAAAGAAATCACTGTATACCCCGCAGTAGTGGGGATAATTCTACGACATTTATCATCTAGGCCACATACAGGGTGTCCCACTTAACACTTTGCACGATTTTTCAAGTACTTGCGATAATCTGACAAACAAATATTTTCAGCAAAAGTTGATCAGTTTTCGATTGGCTGTACACTGCAATAAAAAAGAAGTTGGAGAAAAATTTTTCTTTTAGTATTGTCAGGGTCACCTTCATTTTTTAAAATGCCTCTTTGTACTTCTGACTTAATAGTATTATGTCAAGATTTCAACGACCTAAAATACCATACTGACATTTTTTTTTTAAATTTTCATTTCTTTGCCTTCGAGGCCATCCGAAGGTCATGGTATGCTAAGTGGTTGAATGCATCTTGATACGGGCTATAATACTATTAAGTCAAAAGTAAAAAGTTCCATCTTAAAAAATGAAGGTGAACTTGACAATAGTAAAAAATTTTTTCGAACTTTTTTATTGTAATATAAAGCCAATAGAAAACTGATCAACTTTTGTTTGTATTGAATAAAGTAATACCAACAGACGTTTATTATATAAACCAAGCTTAACAAACTCTGCTTTATTAACTTAACTATATTTAATTAACATAAAGTAAGAGACACACTTGTTATACATGTGCCGTTACAAGGACTAACGCAAAAGAACAGCAGATGCGTGCGCATCATTCACATACAAACTAGCGTGCATGGCGTCTTATAATGCTAATATTTCTTTGTCAGATTATCGCAAGTAATTGAAAAATCGTGAAAAGTGTTACTGTACAGAGAAATCACTATGTACCCACCAGTAGTGGGGATGTTTCCACGACGTTTATCATCCAAGCTTTGGCGACATATACAGAGAAATCACTGTATACCCTGCGGTAGTGGAGATAATTCTGCGATATTTATCATCCATGCCTTGGCGACAGAAAAATCACTGTACATCCCGCAGCAGTTGGGAAAATTCCGCGACATTTATCATCCAGGCGTTGACGACAGAAAAAATCACTGTATATCCTGCAGTAGTGGGGATGTTTCGGCAACATTTATCATCTAGGTCTCAGCGACATATATAGAGGAATCACCATTGTATACCCCGCAGTATTGAAAGGATGTTTCCGCGCCGTTTATCATCCAGGCCTCGGCGACATATATCGAGAATTCACTGTATATAGAACGACCCTAAATCGGGATAATACCCCACTGTGAGAACTTCTGCAATGACCGAATATTTCAAAGGATGCTCGCGCAAAGCAATGGGTACGTTGAAATCAACCTGTCGCTCAGGCCGGAAGCCCGTATCCTTCCGGTACCGGTGCCGGTGCCGGTTGCCGGTGCCGGTGCGAGTCGTAACTCATTACCCGGCTCCGGGGCTACGTGTTTCGAGCGGTGTATCGGATGTATGATAGCGGCACGAGCTTAAAGTATGATAAGGTGTGGCTTAGCGTTAATCTCCGGAAGAGCTGTCGGTTTTGCTGGGTGAGAGGCGGGTCCGGGGAGAGTGGGGAGGCACCCGTGGCCGCTAAATGCACCTTCTCCTTGGCCAACTACGACTACGGGTGCCCCCCCGCGTATTCACGACGTCTATATTCTCAGGCATTACGTCCCGTTCGAGCCAGATGCGACCCGGCCGGCTTACTTATCCGTCCCTGGCACTTACGAGCTCGTGTACATTGCTACACCGGCTGCCTCGTGCTCGTCAGTGAACGTGATATCGATAGAAATTTATCGTGTCGTAAACCGGGAACGGCGGCAGCGCACGAGTGTGTTCTGGTTGGATACCGCGACATGATCTTTTCGTGGCACGCTCGTTTTGCGTGATTGAATTGTTTCGATGCTACTGGATCTGTTTTATCGCTTACTTCATGGTTATTGTCAATTGCTCGACACCGTATATTCGATTACAAGTCGTCAGCCGGGAGAATGAAATTTTCTTCGATTGAGTTGGAAGCTAAATCTGGTGACACGTCAGAATTGTCACTGTAACAAAGAATCGACAGCACTTCGCAAAAAATGTTGGGATAAATTTAGTACGTACTAAAATATTAGGCCCCCGACTTAACCATTTAATTAAAAGAAAAGTACAATCGACAGCTTCGAAGAGAAAACAGCTTGTAACACTTTGATTGGTACACCCTGTGTATGGACAATAAATTGTCCGTGAAGAAAATTCAAGTGCAAACAGTTCGACAGTTTCTCGGGACTCGGAAACGTGGTGTTCAAATAATTCTCGGATCCGCTGTATTTTGAAATGGAACAAAGCCCCGCAAATAAACAAACAAACAAATCTATCTGACAGAAGAGCTGTTCATATTTCCGCCGACAGGTTATTCGCTGTGAAAATAATTGATGCGCCGAGTCAGGCATCGGGCCTGTAACAACCGACGATTTTTCACCGTGCAAATGGCCGTCGCTCGGTTGGGTCTCATTGTGCGCGCGGATTTCCAGGGATTATACCCTGAGACGTTACATTCTCTTAGAATTATGTACGAGCCGCAGTTTACTTAGCCAGTCTAAATCCCGGCGCGCGCGTGTGTACAAACGGGCGGAAGCTGAAAGGGGGTTGGGGATGAGCAAACTAGGAATTCCGGGAACAGTTTCGCGTCGCCGATTTATTGCGCACATTCGAATGGGCGTTTCCTTAATAAATCTCGTATATTAATTCCGATTTAAAGCACTCGTTATTCCAAACAGGACGGTAACTCATCGGGGTAAGCGTTTAATCGAACCCTCCCGATCCGAGTCATTCGGGGAAAAGCGTTTCGCAGTTTCCACCGTGCGGGTAAGCGTTTAATCTGCATAGATTAATTCGATCTGTAATCAAATCTGACCACCGATGAATTGGACGGTCTCTTCTGGGCCGACGTCGATTTCAAATTATCGGTGTATATCGTCAGATTGCGCCGCTCGGAATCATATTTGCGTGCACTGTATAACGGTTTCAAATTAACGTGAAACAATGTCGGATTAGCCCGACTAGGCCCGGTTAAGTCACCGCACCGAGTACAGGTAAACGCTTCCTAACTTTCGGAAGTCTGTGGAAAAATTTTAGGGCAAACGGAACAATTATAGAGATGAGTGAGTGAAACATGAATACGGAGTAATTACTGAACTGCGGACCTTGATGCAAAATAATACTGTCCTGTTTTAATTACAACGAACTAGATTAAAATAGTGGGAAATTTACCTGAGAAAACCAGAAATTTTTAATTTTCTTTTATCTAATTCCGTAGATTTTCGCGAGAAAATGCCGAAAATCCAAGTTTTAATCCTAGGAGATCAGTAATTCAAAAGTTATGCGTGTGTAAAGATGTGCGATTTTCAGCAATTTTGACAGGTAAGGGCGCCGCCATGTTGGTATGTATTTAGCGTCGCGCGTCGTCTAACGAGCGGAGCCGCTAGATGGCCGGCGTTTCACTCGAACCTAATCCCGACCAACCTTCTCGCGGCTGCACTCATTGGACAATATCTGGATGCATACCAATATGGCGGCGCCCTTACCTGTCAAAATCGCTGAAAATCGCACATCTTTACACACGCATAACTTTTAAATTACTGATCACCTGGGATTAAAATTTGAATTTTTGGCATTTTCTCACTAAAATCAACTTGGATTGCAGTTTAAAAAGTTAAAGATTTCTGGTTTTCTATAGCAAAGTTTAGCCAAATAGAGATTTATTTCCCTTTTTAATTGGCACTGTAAGTTGATAATAACCAGCAATGTCTTAAAATTTGCCTAACGATTTTGTTGTTGCATGTTCCACCATTTTCGTCATAAATACGTATAAAACCCGCAGTCCAGTAATTGCGTATATGAATATTAATGTCGTGTTCAACGAAGGTGAATAAGTTGTTGTGATAGCTTCTGACAGTTCATACCGCGACTGAATGTCAAATCGCAGGTGCAGTGGTAGTAAATCTTTATTCGTCTCGACGAAATTTTTTGACAAATTGAAATGAGCTTGCGTATTTTATGAAATTAAAAGCGGATAGTACACAATGATATTGTCAGGCGTTCTACTATTTCATGTATCCATTAGAGAAAAATCCTTCATTTCTCAATGTCAATTTGGAAGATACAAGTATTAATTTTTGCGAGCGACTATTTCATTATCAAAAAAATGTATCGAGAAAAACGAGGAATTTGACTCGCATCATTTAATAACCGCACTATTAAATATTTGCCGATGGCATTGTTCCCATATTCATAATTACGGCGATGAATTCCCGGAATTTTAGTCGGTTCACGTTTATAACATTTTTCCCATATTGGAATTTTCAATAATATTTTTAATTATATTTTCTTTTTATTACGATTGTCCGCCGCAATTATAATTTCATCGGTTGGTTTGCCACGAGCAGTAATTAAAGAAATTCCAATGGTTCTGCCGTTCACGATCCAGATTTTTCACCGAATTTAACACAAAAATTTTAATAATTGAAGTCACAGAAATCTTTCATTTTTCACTAGTTCAGTTTTCTGACATTTTAGATTATCATTCTCTTGGTGTGTTCAGCATCGATAACAGTTTTGCTTGGCTTTAAGATCCAAGACTCCGTAGATTCACGATAAGGTAGAGTGACCACGTTACCGACAAAATTTGGCGAAAAATAGTTTTACGTACCTCAACTTTTCACCCTCATATGAGAATATTTTTCGCTGCGAAAGGACTCAATCGAAAGAGGAAGATTCAATTCGAATGTTTATTTCGAAATAAGAAAATCGCTATCCCCTCTTTTTCTTTTGAATTTTTTCTTATTGTTTTATTGTATTGTATTCCAACGAAACATACCGCTGCTCGGTCGACCACTTTGTAGTATGCTAAATTCGAAATATGGCGAAAGGCGGTCCCGAGCCGTCGTCTTATATCGGAATAAAACTGTATCAGCGAAACATCGTTGTGAATAGAGAATGACTCGGGGGCATAGAACTCGCAGGAGTTAATTCATCATCGTCCAGTCGCAAGGAACACAATGACGTGCCCGAGACGTGTTTGTGTGTCGTGTCATGGGGTTGAAGTAAATAAAAACTGCAAGGCGAATCGGTCGTCCCCGAGAGACGCGCAACCCAGTTCCTGTCCTCGAAATCGGTTAACAGATTTTCCCGGTATCGCGGGCGAGTATTCCGCTGCAAAAACTGGGCGGCAAACAAAGAATAAGCATCCGGAAAGCGATCGGGGCTTGGCAGCCTGTGCAGCCGAGTTCGAATTCGTGTTCGGTGGCGCGCACCCGTGCGTCGAGAGCAACGATCCCTCTGAAGCAGCCGGGATCGATGGCAATCTTCTCGATACACCGGCGAGCCGTAGAAGGAACAAAAGACCGGTACGTGGAGCGTGAAGCCGGTCCAGGTGACCCGGTGACACCGCTCGAAATTTCTAATTTCCGGCTGGCTGGCTGGCTGGCTGGCTGGAGGTGAACCATAGCTCGGCGCTATAGTACGCGACGCGACGCTCGCCGAAGGGAATCCGGGGGCTGGGGACGTCGTCGGGGGTGATGTCGGACGGGCGTCGCGACGTCGTCGGGGAACGAAAGTTGACGACGCTCTTCTTCACGCCTCCGCGGGGACGTCCTCGGATGATCCAAGACCCGGCTCTCCTCGGGGCCGAAGTCTGCGACCGTTCAAAGTAAAATCCGAGAAATGAGGTTTTCGAGGAAACAAAAGGAAACAAGGGATGAAAGTGGCGGTTCGAGAGATAGGGTCCTTGGGGGTGTATCGGCCTGTCTCGCCGATGTGATGGAAGGATCGCGGAATCCTTCCAAATTGTTCTTCCTTTAGGAGCAACGCCTGGGAAGCTGAAGGACACTCGAGCGTCCCCCGAGACCCATCGAGGGGATGGGTTTCCCTCGGTGGTTGTTAAAAGTGTTATTTTGAAATATCCCGCCGCCCAACGGATTCCAGATGGAAAGAATCTGTTGTCAAAGGAGCCGTGCACCTACACTGTGTACTTCAATGTTTAAGACAGCCTACGTCGGGAGGGGGATTGGTTGATAACGGTGAAACTGTTTTGTGCCTCGGGAAGAGATATCGATGGATAATGGGAAGTCTGAAATCAATTTTTCTAGTGTTCTTCGATGAAGGGCTTCGACCCCCTTTGTTAGAAAAGTGTGAGAGTCTTGTATCAGTAAGAAGTACCTAAAATCTCTATTTTGATGTTATTTTGAAGTTGCGAGGAACGGCTTACTTCGTTTGATGGTTGATTAGCTTAGATGCACACGTCTTGTATATTCCATCTACAGGGTGTCTCAAATAAACGTATACACTGTTTAACGGGTCATAACATTCTGATTCTTCTTTCTTCTCCGGGTGTAATTCATTCGAAATAATGAAATTATAATCGTCTAAACTGTGTATACATTTGTTGGGACACTCTGTATTTGTCTACTTCTATTTTCCTGGAAATTAGAAATAGTCAATTCGCTCGTGAATGCATTATCAGTTAATTTAACATGGAAACAGTCGGTATATCATTTTACTAAAGAAAACTAGAGATTAGTTGCTCGCTGATAATAAACATATATGACACAAAAATATTCCAAAAATACGTAAACTATTGTTATCTTAATTTTACAAATGATTGTCAGATTTTTCTATATATTTTAAAAAATAATTTCTTTATTTTTCTAACTTTCTGTTCTCACAGTATATGCAATATTCTTATACAGTCAGTTCTCGATATATGTCAACTACACGGGTCTTGCCCGAGTGTTATGTTTACACTCCTCGACGGGGTATAGCCCGCGGTAGTGGGGATAATTCCGCGACGTTTATCATCGATGCCTTGGCGACATATATCGAGTAATCACTGTATTTAGTAACTGAACCCATATCAAATATTAATTCTCTCTTGTACATATTATGTGCAAGTTACAACAGCATCATGGACACTCGTTCGAGCTGTGAGCGGTTTCGTGGATCTCAATAAATACTAAATATTTCCCTAAAAACTGTCGCACGTTTTCATTAAACTCCGCATGTCGCGTTAGAGTGATGTCCCTTGGTAATCTACTATCGAATGAAACGTCCGAGGAAACGTCGGTGTGACTCGTGTACTTCACCGTTTAAGGGGACGCCTGGTTACAAAAGGGGAGCACGTTGATAAAAAATGAAAGAATGGTTTTGTGCCTGGAGGCGAGGTCTCGATGGCTCAAAGGAAGATCTGAAATGAGTTTCCCGCGGAACAAAAGAACTGGTCGTGGGGACCGCGGAGCGACGTTCGGTCACTGGGTCGTCGTGATCTCGCGATTTTAATTCAATATTCAAAACGCTCGGTGAAAGACTGCTCGAGGGAGGGATCTTCCTCTTCTTCTTCTTCTTCTTCTTCTTCTTTATCTTGGTCTTCTTGTTCCTTATCCTTCTTTGCCGGTGTCCCGTGCTACTTGCCACGCCAAACTACCCCCGCGCGTTTCAACTCTTGCCCCGGCGAGAATTCGAATCGTACATCATCGCACAATGACCGAACGTTTCGCATCCATCCGGATCTGATGTACATAATAAATTGTTGCGCGGAACGGACCGAATTCATTGACACTGTTCGTAGTTCGCTGCAGAAAATTATGAATTTTATATAATAAGAATAAAATATAATAGAATATAATATAAATATACAGGGTGGTTGGTAACTGGTGGTACAAGCGGAAAGGGGGTGATTCTACGCGAAAAAAGAAGTCGAAAATATAGAATAAAAATTTCTCGTTTGAGGCTTTGTTTTCGAGAAAATCGACTTTGAATTTTCGCAAAGTACGCGTGCACTTTATCACGTCTCGTATATATAATATAACACAATATACAGTAAATAAAATATAACATAATAGAATAACATAATAGAATATAACAATATAAAATAACACTTTTAAATATTAAATCATCTAGTAAGATATTGCTTGACAAGAAAGTGGGGTTAGGCGATGATAATAATAATCCTGAAATAACAATCGCATAATATAATTCTTAAATAAAGGTTTCATGTCAATCCATAGCGTTTGACAAAATCGTACCGACCTGTTCAGAGAAAATTGATTCCAGTTACACAGAATTTGATCTGTTTATAAATTTAGAATACCCATTATGCGGTATACCAATAGATAGTATTGTCTGCGATATTTTTCTAAGGAAATGTATCGATATTCAATTTTTTTGATTTTACACCTCTTATTTTACGAACTAAATTTTGTCATAAATACATAAAATCCACAGTCTACATACAAGTAAACTACGAATCTTTATGTACATGTACATTTCATAGTAGAATTTTGAAAATTAGAAATCAGGTATTTCTTCATTGCCAAGTTCCATAAATCAGAAATAAAGCGGAACTATGCTATATTTCATCAAAGTTTTGTGTTTTGTAAGCTTTCACAAGTTGTGTATGCCGTAATTAGGTCTCGAGCAATTATGCAAATTTCCATGTTCACAAACTGAACAGCTGTGTGTCCAGTTTCGTGTGATTTTATTGGATGAATACAGTGATTATTATACTACTAGGGCAATAGTGTAATACGATGGAGTTCGAAACAGCTTTGAAAGAGGGATTATGAGGGATCCAGCTACGCATCGCATATAATCCCAGAGTGCATTGTGGCTCTCCTGCTGTGAGCTTCAGATCATTGGTACTAGTCTGGACTAAGATGATCTAAATTGCGCTCGAAATTTCATCGGTTTGTACACAGTCACCTATTGTCATTATACACTTCCAAATAACAATCATTGACGCATCGACTGTCGAGTTCGCAATATGAACGAAATATGGTTGAATGAAACTTCAATGTGTCATGAACGAAACTTTTCGCTTTTCACTTTAAAATAACATATTATGCTCTGTTTATAACAATTGATCGATTTACGGTACGTAAAAAAAGAAAATATTTTTATCATTATCTCGAGCATTACTTTATTTATTCGTATATTAGTATTTCTTGTTGTATAATAAGCCCAGCATATCTGAAAACGAACATGACAAAATATTTGCTCTTTAATTCAATGGTCTGAATAGCTACAGTGAAGTCTTGATCTAAGCCCAATTCTCGGGTCCGTGCTGTGACATAGATCATGTAGGGGCTACCATTTTCTCGTGACCGAGTCATGTACATACAATCAATTAAATCGCTAAATACAATTTAAATTATATCGTGTTTAGTGGAATTTTAATCCGAAAAGTGCCACGAATAAGTTGGTGAAAGTCCCATAAAACAGTAATGAAAAATAATACTGTTGTAACACTATAAGACTATATATAATACCATAATATTATAATACTATAGCAGTATGTCCCCAGTAGAGGGGATAGGCGAACTAAGATAGGCTCAGATCAAAACTTTACTGTATAAACATTTTGTCTTAACAATGGTGGTGTACGAATACTTTTTTCCAGTACGTAATTATCATTAATTCAAAAGATAAAATAATTGTGTTATCCACAATTGTTTCGAGAATTAACGCATTGAAGTTTTGAACAATTGGAGACCGATCTGATAATAGTTACCAACAAAATGTGAGTTTTCATTATCGAGCCGCGATAAGATTTCGCACAGCTGACTAACTATTCTTCAATGATCTCGGTCCCGGGCCGGATACCAAATTATCCATCGAATCTGAAAAAATCAGGAAATATCGGTGGAGGCGTGTGGCCGGACCGCGTTAATCCTCGGCTTTAAATGAATTCCGATAAATTAGGCGGATTATGAATTCGCCATGTTCGCCTGCATATATGTATAAAGCTTATTGGTAGGTGCCGGCGCGGGATTATCGATTTCTCGTTGGCGGATTGCGTCATCAATACCGGATCGGTACTGTCGATGACGATTGGGGGGGAAAAAAAGCGAATTAACGTGGCGCGGAGTTAAATGTAGACAGAAACGCCAGCAAATAGAGCTGTTTGCGTTCTCGTTAGGAAACGCTGCCGCAAACTGTTCCCGTTGAATTCGACCTTCCGCTCCCTTCAAGGGGAGACACTGCTTCAGGATAATCGTTAAACCGCGGCTTTTTATGTATACAGATTGACCGATCCTGATCTCTAAGTAAAAATTACTATTTCTCGTATAAAAGAACAATTTAGATGAGCAGTGAACGGTTTTGGGAAGTTCATAGGCAGACGTGAACAGCTTTTTCATATGCGGACGCGTAGGGGTCACCGATTAGAGCATTCGAAAATATACGACTCCATTCGAAACACGGATATCACCTTCGTGTGACCTCTACGCTTTCGTTTGTAAAGAAACTGTATTTACACCGGATTACAGTACCCCCAAAACCATTCTCTTCTTATCTAAACTATTTTTCTATACAACATATAATATTCCACCTATTTAATTATGGTATGTATGTATTTAATTCCATGTATTTAACTATGTATTTAATTATTTATCCATTACTGTTTAATTATTTAATCCGGTCACCCTGTATGTGAAATTCTCTGCATTAATCTCGAAAACTAGCATTAAGGGGGCCGGCAGGCGTTTGGCGTTGACTATCACGCTATGTTACGCTGTGCCTTCTTTTCTAGACATTTTACGTCTTAAATAAGTAAGTAATCAATTAAAAATGCATACCACAATGTTTGTACATGTCTTTGCTACGTCTGTATAGAGCTTTTTTCGATAAGAACACTAAATCTCTCGAAATTAAAAGAATCTCTCTGCGGCAACCATCTTGTGACGTCATATTTGCTTCAGAAAGCGAGTTTTCTTCCGAATATTACAAATTACTCCACGACGAGGTAAAAATTCGCAATTTGGGCTCCATACAGACGTAGATTGGACTTTTTGGAAACACAATTGACCACTTCTAAACTGCTCATTGCAATATTGAAGCGGCAGTTTGTCTAGATTTTGACCCTTGCATACGTATATGGATTCAAACTATGCCGGCCCCCTTAACGTGCTTGTATATTTCTAGCCAAGATTCAATTAGACGGCATAAAATTTTGGATTTTGAAAATCCTTATATGCTACGAATGCATAAAACGGGTATTCTAATGACGAACAATTTTGGTACGATGATATTACAATCTGGAGAAGTTGAATTTCATTTGGGGGATAAGTCGAATGAATTTATTGGGGTTTGTAGTCCAATGAGTTGAGATTATTATGTTTGGCGAATTAGAGTAAGTTCGGTGTGTGTGTCTCGGTTTCCGCGAAGATTCGGATTTCCGTCGGCTAGGACCGAGTTTCCGGCGCGATCAGAATGAATTGAAAGCTTATTGAATTAGACCGGATGTAGAACAAAGTCTAGCCAAACGTACACCGGCACTAATTCCAGTGACCTGTGCCGGGCGCTCTACGTGTACCCGGCGAAACCGCTGCGCGCTATTTGATTTGCGGTAACAATGGTATTGTTTTTTTCGCGGATGAAAGAATTGAACGTTTCAACCGCAATCAAACAGCGATATGGTCTGAGAATTATTCTGCGATAAAGGTTAAATTCGATGCTATTGACTTCGCGGAACATATCGTCGGGTATTTTCGATTCACAACCATAGGTACACCAGCAGTCAAAATTTTTGGATCGCTTACGCCTCGAGTCTTACTCATAGCCTTTGAAAGAATAAAAATCCCAATCCAATTTAAATCTATTTTATAATACTGAATTGTGGCGAGGGACTCAATTACTGCAGATGTGTCAATCACTGTGTCCATATCGATTATAGTTATTTTTAATGCTTAATGAATATTAAAAGAGAAGTATAACTGATTTTAATGAAAAAAAGTTAATATCTCTTTTTAATATTCATTATGCTTTAAAAATAAGTACAATTAATATAGGCAGAGTAATTTTTCACACCCATAGTAATTGGGTCCCTTACCCTAGGTAGTGAAACGATACGAGATAATTATAGTTCGGAAAATTTCGTGTAACGAAGTATTAAGGTATAATATTAATAAAACCAATATTTCGTGAAATTTTAAATTCAATAATTAGACGTTGTATCATAAACAACGTTACTTATATAAAAAGTTATTTCACGAACTATTAATATTTGTAATATTGTATTCTTAGATCGTGTTTAGCAATACCTGTATTTTAATTCAAAGCAGTACAATAATTACTAAGAATAAAACCGTGTCTCAAACGCGATGAAGACTTTATTATTTTATTTAATAATTTGTAATATCAATTTCATCAATAATTTGTAATATCAATCACAATTACATTTTCCTATTAACGTCCCTTGCAAACTCAAAATTCGGCACTTTAAAAACCCGTGTTAGTATCCGTATTTGGAAATTATAATTCGCGTACTGAAGTTTAAAAGGCGAAGAAAGATGCGACAGTTACGATATTACGGAAAGATAAGTCACTGTGTAAGAGAATACCATTTTAAAAAAGACAATGGCTGAATGAGGACGAACGGTCTCGGTCAGGGGTTAAAGCCACCCTTCATGGGAAGTAAATTCTTCTCCGCATGTGGCGGGCTCGTAAAAGAATGTTACGAATTACTGCAGCGTAATGAAACAGTTGCAGCAGCATTGTACGTTGAACAGTTGGCCAGAATTCAAGAAAAGCCACCAGCACTTGTCAATCGCGTGGGCGTCGTATTTTTATACGGAATTTAGCAACTAAACCGATACGCAATTCATAAATACTTTTAGGAAAATTCAAGTAAATTTCATTCAAGTTTATTTATTCAAGTGAATTGAGCTTACAGATTAAAAAATTACTATTGTTGGAGTACATGTAGGTAACTAGTAGGGGACTGGGAGAGTTGGTGGAGAAGGCCTGGTGGTACAATCGAAGAGTGGGTGATTCTTCATTCTACATAAAATAATAAGTCGTGCGTAAAATAATAGAATAAAATAATAGAACGTAGAATGTGTCCTGTATTTTATATGTCAAGGTCACAGCGACAAATGCTGTGACAAAGGCCTCAAACTGTTGGTAAAAGTCCCATAAAAAATAATAAAACATACAGAAGTTTTGTTTTTGGATTAGTAGTGGTCTCACACCGATATACCCGACCCGTATTATGTTAATAATACGACTCCTCGGCGACCGAGGTCCCTCGAGCTTCTCGGCCCCTCACGGAGTGTACTCCTCGGTAGTGGGGATAATTCCGCGACATTTATCATCCAAACCTCGTCGACATATATCGAGAATTCACTGTATATGTTACATGTTATGATGGTAAAATATTGTTTTGTCAAATCAGACACAAAGGCTTGAATATCGCAAGTCGTCGCATAGTTTCGTACCCAGTGATATTACGGGCTTGTACTAGCAAGGTGTAATACCGAACCTAGACTCGCCGATTTTTATGAAAATGTGAGGTCGTTCTTGGAAAAATATTAGACACGTATCTTTTTTATCGGCCACGTTAAAGTTGGGAATAAAAAGTATACTTCTTTGAATATCTGAGGAACGAAACGTATGTACCAATACGGTACGAAAAATTTTGTTTTAAAACACGTCGTTTTCTTATCACAAACCGACTCGTTCGAAGGACTTAAAGAAATTATTTATTTAAAAAATATATCAAATTTTTTTGCAAATAATAATCAATTGCCAGTGGAGAGTTAATTACATGAGCCATTATTCACGAATAACAAATAAATTGTATTTATTCGTTGTATAAACTTTTCGAATAAAAAAATTATTTGTACATCCTGAATGTATCTGTAGGAACATCGTTCTATTAATAAACGCTAAATAAATATTTTTATTTGCAACGCAAGTTATATCGATATCACATTATCATACAATGGAAATAAGTAGAAATGGCGAATTGAATGAGTAAATCTAATACTAATCTAATAAGTGAACTGAGGACCTTTACGCAAAATAAAAATGGTGTCCATCGATTTCAAGGAGTAGACACACCAAATAGACTGTTATTTCTTCCCCTAATAATTTTAATAGATGAAAAATAACATATTGTCATAAAATCTTTTCATTTTCCTACAAGCTTTGTCTATTAATAAGAATAAATCATAAAGCGTATTATTATGAAACCAGGTTCAAATGAAATTGTTGCTCGAATAATTCCCAACACTGCGTACATAGTGTATACACACTATTACATAGATACGCAGTCTACAACAGCAGAAGAAAGTTCACCGTTAAACGATTACAAGGACATCGCGAGTGTCGCGGACGGAACCGGAAGCAGTGGTTGGAAAGCGTGTTCGCGGGCAGCACGTTAATAGTCGCGTTGTTGTTGTTTATCGTGGAAGTTTGGATCGGTTTTGCGCGGCGACGACCTTGCTCAGATTGGAATTGTGCCGGTAAATTGTTCTCGGGAGTTGAATTATAACGGTCCGCCCGTTCCCGACAATTCCATTTGCCGACTTTATTGCGTTAACCGGTAGGACGAGTACGCGGCCACGAGAACTAGAGGGAGCAAGAGGAGAGATAGAGAGAGATAGATAGTGAGAGAGAGAGATGGAGGTAGATAGAAGAGTCTCTTGGTCGGGAGTCACAACGGGGAAGAACCAACGATGAGGTGAGAGATCAAAAGGCTTTGTCGGGCAGGCTTTACTGATTCCCCGCAAACAGTCGATTACCCGGACGATCGCGCTGCAGTCTGTCAACAGGCATCGAGTGATCATGCCGCCGCCGCGCCCGGTCAGCCACGCAGTGTCACTAGATGAGGGGAGGGAGCACGAATTTAGGGGAAAAGATTACCCTCTCTCCGCCAGTACCAGAGCGTTCACGACGAACGTGTCACGAACAGCGTGGTAGAAGGGGAAGTTAGAGTGGGAGCACAAGTCTTGATCTGACGACACTCGAGCCTCGTGCGGAAATCGGCGCCATTCCTGGAATACAGTGATTTCTCTATATCTGTCACCGAGACCTGAATGATAAATGTCGCGGAATTAACCCCACTGCTATACCCCGTGAGAGGCCTCGGATGTATACGTAACACGGCTCGCGTATATCTCCTGGACAAAACACGACCCTTGTTGACATATATCGAGAATTCACTGTACATGTCAACAACACGGGTCTTGCCAGCGACATGTATCTTCTAGGAGACATACCCGAGCAGTATTATGTTTAAACTTCTCGGCGTCAGAGGTCTCTCGAGCTTCATGACCCCCCTAGTGGGGATTATTTCGCGACGTTTATCATCCAGGCCCTGGCGACATATGTAGAGAAATCACTATATCGCTAAAAATTGATCGGTGGGGATATCAGTTGGCGGAAAATTAATTTATGTCGCCGGGCAACCGGAACGATTTCTGGGTCGCAAACGATACCAGCTGGCTAGCTTTGAGAACTCGGACGAAGGAGTTAATATCGGCATAACTTTGTGGCGTAAACCGGATTTCCAATGTGGACCGACGACGCGACGGTACTGAGCGACTCCGGGAACTGATGAAACGGTGGTTTTCGAATTGGTCGTTTGAGAGATTAAATTTATAATTCGGACGAGCCTGTGCATGGGATTAGCGCCGGAATTCTTGCGGGGATCGCGTGCTTTCGATTATACCCTACTCCCGGTCAGAAAACTGATGATTCTCATTAACCGTTTCACGAGATTATGAACGGATGTGCTGGTGTCACGGTTAGGTTCAAGAATCTTGTGGCGCTAGGAGAAAGACGGCCATCTTTTGTTTTCAGTTTGAGATGAGATCTCAATATCAATAAAAGTGTGCGAGATCAGTCTTGGGCATTGTCGCAATGAATTATTTGAAAAATAATTATTGAGATGATACTAAATATATTGTTTTATTTGGCTACATGCGATTTGAAATAATCATATGTTCATTTGAACAGCGAAATCATTTCTTGAAAAATATTTCATCATTTGAATTTCATTTGAAATTAATCATTTTAATTAATTAATTTAATAATTGATTTAGTTACTTCCGACCAAGATTTTCCAATCAAGACCATGCACAAGGAAAACATTTCGTAATGTAGCGTGTGTGTGTGAAATAATATTATTTTATTTCTTTGAACGACATCAGTATTCCACGTTTTCAAATATTAACGTAGTTGCCGTGGCTGTAACAATATTGCCAGAAGCATAAAGTAGCCGAACCGCTGGGTATTCATGTAACAACAATAATACTTGCCGTTATTGTTAACATACAAAATGCGTGTAATTGCGTTTCCACCACATCATTATATCGGTTTTTATGAATCTTTTCGTCACTGTGAATAATTCGCGTTGGTCTGTAGAATTTTTGTGTGAAACCTGCTTGAGCTTCTAGTACTATTTCCTTTCTCACTATTTCGTCGCCTAGTCTATTTTCTAATAGCAATGTGTGTACAGTGATTTCTCTATATATGTCGCCAAAGCCTGGCTGATAAACGTCGCGGAATTATCCCCACTATCACGGGATATACCTCTGGAGGCCTCGGACGTCGAGGAGTGTAAACATAACACACGGCTCGAGTATGTCACCTGCACGATATACGACGCTGGCAAGGCCCGTGTTGTTGACATATATCGAGAATTCACTGTATTTTATTCTTCATGTTCAGTTACGCAATTCCTTCACAATATTTTCATGTTTTCACGTTATAATAATTAAAGAAAACGGTGTGGTGTTGGCCGACTTGGTATTTATTTTTAAATGTTCCAATTTTCTATTGTCTCCGACATTATTGTTTTTTGGTATTTATGTTTTCAACAAATTTTTCCCTCATGTGGACATTTGATTTTTTTTTCTCGTTATAAAACTTTTTTTGTTGGCGTGTCCTTTGAGATTTCAGTTTATTCCTTTCTCGTCTTTTTATCGTGCTTTTGAAAATGATCTTGACTGTTGAAGACTCAATATGTTTGCATTTTCACTCATTTTTACAGGAAGATGTTCATTGAATTCATTTACACATTGATCCGCTTAGTCAAGTGACGCAACTCAACGATTTCAGCATTTTAAGGGGTTTATACACGTATAAAACCTCCATGCACCGGATAAAATGAAATGCCGTCGTATGTCGATCATGTATCACACTCCCAAAACATATTCATGAAAAAATGTCAAACACAGTTCAGTCGACAAGAATGCGTAAACAGTCGGAACAAAACAAATTGCTTACCGCTCATATTTCCAAATTTCACCATCTACTTCACAAGATATTAATTAAAAAAGAAAACAAATTAGCCAAATCGCTCTTTCCGAGGTCTTTTTTCATACTAATAGACTTGAACAGAATGTTGTTCGCCGTGCGATAAGCGTGAAACTTTTTAAAAACGCGACAATGTAAAATTTAGCATGCAAGAGAAATTCGGAACATGCAAAACTCTGCATGCGAAGGTATTCAAAAATGTAAAATTCTGTATGCGGAACTGAATCGATAGCCGGAAATTATACATGCAAAAGCAAGTCATGAATGTAAAACAAAATGTTCGTTCATGATCCTTGCACCATAAATATTATACTCAACGCGGAACAGGTTGAAGGAAATTCTGTGGAACATATCTACTGATAACAAGTATAATTCTGAAAAGTGCTGTCTGTCACAGTTCTACAATCTAAAATCGTAGTAAAAGTAACGATCATTCTATTGTACTAATTTAATATACAGGGTGTCCCAGGTTACGACAGCGAAACTTTGTCAGTACACTCTATGGTTTTAAATTAAAAAATCTATTACATAGACGCAGGTCGTCTAAAACTCTAGAAGCAAAATCCCTTACAAGTAAAATTAACTTTATTAGTAATTAATCTCCGGACGCCTGCGAGTTCTAGGCCTACGCCGGTGTCATTTCTGACCCACGCCGATATTTCGGTACTGTTTTCGTATTTCGGATGAAGAAGAAGAAGTGGGTATAGCGAATTTCTTACTTTGAAACAAAATTGTACATATAGTGATTTCTCTATATATGTCATCAAGGCCTGGGTGATAAATGTCGCGGATTTATCTCCACTACCGTGAGGGATCACGAAGCTCGAGAGGCCTCGGACGCCGAGGAGTATAAAGATAACACGGCTCCGTATGACTCCTGTACGATACACGTCGCTGGCAATACCCGTGTTGTTGACTTATATCGAGAATTCGTTGTATTGACGATCATGCTCGATCTTATCCTCACCGCGACGGGTCACGAAAGACTCGGGTATAGCATACGGAGGGTTAATGGATATAAGAACAAGATAAGGTGCTACTAAATACTATTAAAAATGTAGGAAATAAAAATAAACTTCATACATTTTTCTTTTTTGAAAGCTACAAATGTGTAAAGTACTTTGACTCAATCGTCACAAGTCAAGAAATTAAATTTCCACTTCCATTAGCAATAAACACGACAATTTCGCTGCAAACCGCTTAAACCTCTCCGTTGTTAGTCTACCTTGTTCCGCGGGGCTTAATTCGTTTTTTAAATTCATTACCGCTGTTATCCGGAAGCTAAGCTCACCTTGAAAGCTCGAATTAAGCGACGTAGTGGATGGAGACAGAGAACTGCCTCTGGACGGTTCTCGCGGCGAAATCCGTTAACTTTTAATCCACATTGTAAATTACACTCGAGTGCTGTTGATACTTCAAAATGTTCGAAAACCACCAAGAATGCTTCGCACCATATTTCCGACAGTTTTCTGAAACTTTGCGGACGTGTGTGTACGAAGTTCTTCATTTTCTCCATTCCCCTCTAACAAAAATTATTCTTTTTTTTTTGTTATGGTTTATCGATAATTTGTATGTAGATTCAGTATGATAGCAATCTCGCTGGAAAACGATGCTCACAGTGCTCGCAGGAGCACACGAACGGGCAAAAAAGAGATCGCAAGGGATCTCCAAAAATTCCAAGGGATTTTCAGTGGTCCTCGACGATTCGCGGGATCTCCAAAGAAACATTAAGCCGCGCAACGTGTATAGGAAAATGAAATAATTAAATTCGAATAAATATTTCCACGTTAATCTGCAATTTGATTAAGTTAATCGGCGGAATTTATAAACTTTGAAAGGACAGCGATACTTTCAACCCTCCCCGAACAGCTTCGACAATCTGTCGATTTATCAATCATTTCTGCCGCCTCTGTACCGTTACTTTGCTTTCGAGCGACACAGGGATTTATTGAAATGCGACAGAATTTTTTTGCGAGAATCTGTTAAATTGAATTTTCAAACGACGGATATTTATCCGCGTTTGTTGCGATATCGGCTTCCACTTGGCATACGCGAGTGCTCGCCGTTTTAATTATCTGAGATTCCCGTCTACCGTAATGAAGCGAGTCATCGTCATGAAGTTACCCCCTCTCCCTCTGTCGTGTTATCATTCGTCGAACTCTCGTTATCCCATATTATTTTTCCCCCTTTTCTCTTTTATTCCTTCATTTCCCCTCCCCTCGTCGGGGATGGATTTTAGAATCAATATTTTCCAGTCTTCATGTCAATACGTCTCTGCACTTCCATCTTGTCAATCTCGTTTATTTTCAAAAAGGGAAAACCGGATCTCCGTTTTATTCAATTTAAAACTTGGACGAAACTATGTTGTTGTTTTTTTTTTGTTTGTTTTTCGTCAAAATCAAACCCGATTCGTTTACTTTATTACTTACTCTTTCCAAATATCCGCGACACGTTTTCTATTCCGTATAGACTGAAACAGTGAAAAAGAAACTCTTAGCACCTGTACGTTTAATGATACTTAATTTTGCAATTATAAGCTATTCGTTGAACATTCTTATCGCTACTAGAGAACAATCAAAATTGCAATCAGTCTTTCGAGAATTCTGAAGAGACGACGATCCGTTGTAAATACAATTCTTTGCGTAGCAAGCTCTAAGAATATTCAGACTTTCCTTTTGTTTCACTCTACATACATTTGCTTCACAATTGTCTTGTCTTTGCGTCTGTTTGTGCTTTCCGTTTTGTACTTGTGTTTTGTGCGGAAACTTAACTGGACCTAGGTGTTCAGAAGAGGCGAAGGAATTACGAACACCAGTTATTGGCGGACGGTAAGTCTTTAATATTACTTTTATGAGACATAGTACAGTCTGTGAAAAGAAACAATTTCAGCAAGTTTCGCGCACCATTCCAGAGGTGTGGCTGCTTATAATTGAAAGATTAAGCTGTATTGGACACATTGATTCTTTAGTTTTCACTCATACTCATCTGTCTCATTAACGTCACCTACTTCGACACATTATCATCTTTTCTGAATTTTTGTATCGTTTTGGTGTTTATTTTTACTTTTTTTTCATACTAATTACTCTTTCCATTCGTTATCACCGTACCCCGCATTCCCATACGCTATACAGTGATTTCTCTATATATGTCGCCAAGACCTGGATGAAAAACGTCGCGGAATTATCCCCATTACCGTGGTGGGCCTCAAATGCCGAGGAATATAAACATAACTCGGGTATATACAAATATCGTGAATTCACTGTAAAACCGTTTCACGACTATGCAAACTTAATTCGATTTTTTAAAAGTTTTATCAAAATACATTTGGAATCATTTTATGAAATATCTCCTCTCCCCCAATCTTTCCGATGGCCAATTGAAAAGCGAATTTTAAAGAGTTCCAAGTAAACAACTAAAGTTTAAATTGCAACCGCAATTTTTAGAAACAGTATGCATCGATTCAGTTTTCGAATTTTGTATTTCATGGAAGATTCATCCAATCGGAGAAGATTCGATAACGTGTCTTCTATCCCAATCAGCAATTTGAAGCTTTGAGATGAAACTTTCCGCAAATATTTTACAAATTTTTTTTTATCGGCGCATAAACAATTTCGGGGGGTAAAGAATTACACCATCTTTGATATTAATTACAGTCTTCGCCTTTATTATTATTGAAAATATCGGTTTAATAAAACAAAATAACTGTTAAAATAGCTACCAAATTTTAATTGTACCTTATTGCCCGAATTAAGGGTTTGCGCTCGGAACGATTTTCACTCGAAAATATTTCTACCTTCCTAGATAATTTTTTGTCATTTAATGCATACGAAACTGATGGAAAAACTATTCTGATATAGTAATTTTGAATGGTGCCTCCGAGTCGCCGCTCGAGTCCTGAGGGTTAACCCTTAGCACTCGAATGGTGACTGTAAGGCACCACTAAAAATTGCTCTATCATTATTCAAAATATCTTTTACGTTATTAAATTATAAAGTTATAAACTATAGCCTTCGCCTTTATTATTATTGAAAATATAGGTTTAATACTATAAAACAAAATAACTGGTAAAATATCTACTAAATTTTAAGTGTACCTTATTGCCCGAATTAAGGGTTTGCGCTCGGAACTATTTCAACTCGAAAATATTTCTACCTACCTAGATAATTTTTTGTCATTTTATGCATACTGATGGAAAAAATATTCTGATATAGTAATTTTGAATGGTGCCTCCTAATCGCCGCTCGAGTTCTGAGGATTAACCCTTAGCACTCGAATGGTGACTGTAAGGCACCACTAAAAATTGCTGTATCATTATACAAAATATCTTTTACGTTATTAAATTAGTTTCTATTCAATAAATTACTAAAAATGTCATTATTGTACGAGTAAATTGTGCCATTTTCGTATGTACGACACGACGAACAATGTATAGAAGCGAAATATTCTAAGTCGGAGGAAATGTTTCGTTTCAGAGTTAAAATAACTTGCAAATGGTTAATGCACGAAGTTAACGTCCGACCGTTGACTTGAAGTATCACTGTCTCCACGATATTTCGTGGGGGAATCGAACGGGTAGCAAACGTATTATCGCGCACGTACAATGTCCTCTTAAAGAATGACCCCTCCCCCCGTTTCTCATCCCTGTACCGGAAGAATAGGAGAGGTTTCTTACGAGGCGTAGCGCGGAAAAGAGAATCTCCCGGTGTGATTTATGTTAGGTTGGATCGCCGCGTCGTAAAAATCGAGCCAAACGGGGGTTATACCCGCCGTTTCCGGTACGCGGGTCGTGACGGTATTCGCGGGACCATCGAATTGAAATGCGATCGCACGAACGCCGCTCGTGTACCGTTCGCGTTCAGATTCGCGGCAGCCCCGGTAAGACGAACGGGGACGTTTACTGTAAAGTATTTTTCGTGACTGCGACACTCCGGCCGGGACACGGATTACGCCGATGTTCCATTAACCCCTGCGCAACATCCGTTGTCCCGGCCGGTAATCAGGCTCCGGCGAACTCGGAGCAATTAATCGTACGACGACCGCATCGATTAAACAGCCGACATCCTCGTTATCGATCCCGGGCTCATTTGTTTCCGGCGGTTGTAGGATCGTGCGATGAAAATCACCCCTTAAGATTTCAATCGTTTGTATAAAAATTATATGTCACGGCTACTATAGCGGGATTCTGTAAGTAAGACAAAATTGACCTTGACTCCTTCTTTCAAGGTCATAGCTTTTTTTTATTGAATCGTATAGTACTCATCGCTGGGAACAACAGTCTCGATGCAACCATGAGTCTCGGGTCATCCGTTTCCTTACGAAACGACCTTAATATTTCATTCCATATGTCTACTAGGCGCCCCGAAATGGCATAAACGTTACAGTTCGACATGAGAAAATCTACAAAATTTTGTTCATGTTCTCCATTACAAATAATACATCTACGATATGATCGGTATGTCTCTTGGAAGCTACACGTCCCTGGCAAGACCCCGGGTTGACAAATATCGAGAATTCACTGTACGTCGTTGAAGATATAGGTTAGGTATACCACGGATTTTTAATCAAGTACCCATTTTTACAGGTTCTTTTATCAAACGAAGAGATTTATATATCTTGAATGTGACAAAGTAGATATCGACATTTTTTCATTTTGTAAGTGTTCGTCGAGTTGAACTGCTACTGGCTAATGTGTTTGTCCATTACTCACTGTTTCTGCTCGCAATAAGCACATACGACCGTTCAGTATTACAACTGTTCCATCAATCTTGCTACTAGATCCATGCAAAAGTAATGGCCGGTGCTGTAAAGCGATCGTCTCTTTCCTTAATCCGATTAGCGTATTGTTCTCCAACCAATATATTACGCCGTTCGACACCAGTCAATAAACGTTTACAATAGATCTTCGCGAGCGTAATACAAATCTGTAGATTCGTTTGAATTTTTTTGCGTAGTTTTCGAAAAGATTCAACTTTGAAAGGAGATTCAAATTATCAACCTTGAAAGCGTCTTTTATCTTCACGATAACAGTGTTCTGCAGGCTCTCTAGACGAAGGTATTTAGTTTAATATTACATTGTTAGTACGAAGATATACTTAAGAATGTAAGGGGCATCCAAAATGTGCGAATTTTGGAAATACTATCTGATCATAAATAATGTCTACAAGATCTTCTTGTTTGCTAACGCTGTGATGTTTCATACGAAAAGAATCAACACGCAGTACAGTATTCTCTCCGTAACTGTCGGAAGGAACTCTGCCGTAACTGTCAAAATTGTATTCCCACCGCTGGGGGGATCCCTTTGGAACTATTGGCGACACTAATCCAAGCGAAGCAAAATATTGCAATTTTTCTATAATATTTTTTTATTTGTTTTATGAAACTTGTACATTCGTCTCGTTTTTCTAATTAAAACGACACCAAACACGATATAGTTACGACAATTGTTGGGATGACGAGGTTTGGAGATTAAATGTGACTTTATATTTCAAGTGTTTATTTAAACTCCGCAACGGAATATACGTTGATCAGTTTGGTTAATTTTGTTCGCATATAACACAATTTTGTATTTCACTTATACTTATTATTGGTTCCTTCTTCCTCCTCGGGCCCTTTAATACAGGGGACAAAAAGGACTTTCCCCTCCGCATGTTTCGTTCATTTCGGTGTACACTCCAACGATAACAATTACTCGTGTAACGAGCCAAGTCAAGAATTCCTGTACCTCTACCGTAAATGTCAACTCCAAAACATGACTCGCTTCTTACACAAGTGATCGTAACCGTATCGTGTTCGGTGTCATTTTAATCAGTAAAACGGGACAAATACGATATGGTAAAAGCTTCATGGACGAAAATCCAAAAATAGGAATCTCGATGTTTGAATTTATGAAGCGAACCTCAGGCAACTCTACTGGAACTGTCGCTCGGCAGGCCCGACGCTACGACATTTACGGAGAGATTACAAGCTCTCTGTATCCGAGTTCGATTAAATTTTCGTCGGTGGCCCACTTTATTTGTCGTCGGCAAGACTCGCAACCTATCCTTCTTAGGCGGTATTCATCGCCCGAGAAACGACGTATCCGGGACTCCTTATCTCGCGGGAGAAGAATGCACAATACCTTTCGCTGCATACGTATACAGACGTGCAACTGTATATATATATGTATGTATGTGCATATACATATATAAAAGCTGGGACGCCGGATGTATACAGCTGCCTCGCGGAATTCCGCAGGACTTTCAT
Organism: Halictus ligatus; assembly: GCA_028454255.1. Classification (NCBI taxonomy): domain Eukaryota; kingdom Metazoa; phylum Arthropoda; class Insecta; order Hymenoptera; family Halictidae; genus Halictus; species Halictus ligatus. The sequence continues at coordinate 7,067,399 of CM052135.1, forward strand.
CGACGTTACAATAACTGCAATATATCCGGCCGCGATGCTGTTCCTTCGCGATACCAGACGGCGGGTCCGCGGCTTTCGTGGATGAAAAGGAGGGTTGTACGCGACGGGGATGAGAAGAGACAGGAGTTGGATGTCGGAGGGTGTGAGAGGGGCTGGCTCCGTCGACGATGCTGCAACAATGGTCGAATATAAATCTAAATCCCGTCCGCCATTCTTCTTGTCCTCCTTACCAACCGTCTCTCACGCCTCGATCTTCGCCCCTATCAATCCCCACCCTCCCATCTCTTTCTCCTCTGATTCATTCCACCTGTCTGTTTAGCCCATCCGGGCCCGTCGCGTCAACTTCTTCCTCCATCTTCTCGCAGTTGCGTCGACGTTTATTCTCCCCGTTCTCTCGTCGGCCCAGCTTTTCTGATTCCATCAATTTCTTTTATCGTTACGTTGAACTCGCGTTCGGCGTCGCCTTGTAATATCGAAGTCGCGGAAAGGTCGATAGCTATCTCATCCGCGCATCTCCGTGGCACATTTTCATGCACGTTAGCTTCGACCGACCGCCATTTTTTTTTCTCTCTCTCTGTTCATGCATTAGCATTCATGGATTATTTTAGTTCGTTTCTCTCGCGCGTACGCAAATACGTGTCATTTTAAATACACGTGTACCGTTTCGCGGTTATTTAAATGCACGCGCACTGTTTCACGTGCGCCGTTTCGCATGTGTTTAGTCACAAGTGCATTATTAACACGTCCCCGTTAATATCAAAGCTTTCGAAATTACGCAAATTATAATAAGGATATATTAATGCACGGGTGACCGAATACAAGTGAAGCGTTACACGTGTGTTTAATTACACGTGAAATGGGGATCTATAATCTGTAGCCGTCTAATTAAAGGATTTTAAATCGTGATTTACTATTTTTCTAGAAGATAGTGATCAATGTTCGCTCTATAAAAATCGCAGCAATGTATAGTCATATGTAAACAAGTAAACAAAATAAGAAAAACTTTCGAACAGACCGTCTCGAGCCGCCGAGCTCAACGGGCTTGCTGAAAGTTAAAAAAAAAGTGATGGGTTCTCTGTGATGCTCCCTGATGGTCCTTAATGGACCGCGATGATCTCCGGCAGTTCTTGATGATGCCTATCTCGCTTTCTCTTCCCCATCTTCTTTCACCTTTCTTTGCTTTTCTATCTCCGCAAGGTAATGTTAGGCAGAACCAGTGTCGTCAGATGAGGGGAGGGAGCACGAATCGAGGGAAAAAAGTTACCCACCCTCTACCAGTATCGGAGTATGGTTCTACCTTATAGCAGACCACATTAGCCCAGATGTAACCGCGAGTAAGAAATAACGAATAAAGGCTCCCCGAAAAGAATAACTGATTAAACTTCACCTTGGCTACCCCGAAATTTTTCACTTTTTTACTATATAATCTTGAACACCTTGACGAGAAAATGCGAAATATCGAAGTTTTAAGACGAGGAATTCACTGGATCAAAAGTTATGTGTGCTTAAAGTGCGATTTTAACACGTCAAATACTCTTAGAAAATAATGTAATCTTTTCCCATTGATCAAGATTTCTCTCGTACAAAAGAACTTGGCGAACGTTTGATTCTAGACGCCAAGAAAAATGTTTATTTTCTATTTACATGTTTGCCGATTTTATGAATTTCATGATACAGTCCTTGATGATCCTGTATTTTTCATGTGTTACTTTCACAATCATCCCTTCCCTCTCCAACATTGCAGCGGCATTTCCCCTCGAACGTTCCTCCAAGATTTCCCTCGTCCTCTGTCATTCATTTTTCGACCCCACGCGCATAGTTCACCTTGAAAGTCTCCTTCTGGCTCCTCTTTCTAAGAGAAACCTTTTTCGTCTCTGTTCCCCATTCATCACCGGTCGCTTTCATTTTTTCGCTCTCTTGCACTTTCTCCCGAGAATAAATATTCCTTCACACTGACACGCGCGCAACCCTTATCGGTATTTACGGCCAGGCATACGTTCCGTCTCGTTTTCACGGATGGTGAATAAGTCGCGTGCAGTCTCGCCACCCCAACCCCCGCTTTACACATCTATGCCTCTAATCTACGTCTAATATAAACCATATATATATATATATGTCTAATGGATGATAAATCTTGTTTCCACGGGTGGGAAGATTGTTCGTTTGACCAACACGGTTTGAAATAATAGTTCCTGTGTACAACGTACACTAGTTATTTAATACAGTTTACTATAATATAATTGGTTTTAACGTGACTTTACATCAGTTCGCGTTATCACAATAATACATTATGTATGCAGCTTTAATTAATTTTATTGCCTGTTTGATTTAAGATACTCTAAACGTACAGTGAATCACGATAATATTATTGCACTCTTCAAAAGACGACAACTCTTTTGATATTGGACCATGCGACTTGGATATTTTGAAAAGCTAGAACAATTCGGTCAACTTTAAACAAGCATAACTTTTGAACCAACGAATTCCTCGCATTAATGCTTCGATTTTTGGCATCTTCTCGTCAAGATCTACCGGATTATATAAAAATGGTTCGAACATTTTGATTCCTGAAGGTGAATTTTAACCAAACTAAATGTTCCAACTTCCCAAAAACTCTAAGTCGTGTGGTCCAATATTAAAGGAGTTATGGTACTTTTTAAAGTGTCCGAATATTACTGTGATCCACTGCATATCGTACATAGTAAATTCGTTTTATATACCGTTTATTCAATTCGCATATTGCGTATGACACGTGGTTATAATTCATTTGAAAGAGATATCGAACGTAGTAGAAATTGATTTGGTGGATCGAAACTTGCATCCGGCAGTTTTCGCTAATTTGAATGCCCGTTTGCTTTCAGAAATCGATTGGAGAGTAATACGGAACATTGGAACGCTTTGCTGCTATCTTTACGCGAGCTCATCGAATGGGTGATCAGAAAGGACACCGAACTCACCGGTCTCGGTCCTGTCTGCGGTGATGTTGCCACCTTGCAAAAACAACAGGTGAGTCAATCAATATCTATTATAATCGCTTTGCGTGCGTGAATCGAGTGTTACCAACTCTTCGCTATCGAAAGCGTTCGATCGAAAAAGGGATTAAATATTCCTGCGTTAGATTTTTTCCTTTCCCTACCATCTAGAACCTGAAATCGTCGAGATGTACTACTTGTGTTCGAAACTGAACATTTAGAAGTTGGCTTACTTCAATTGTTGCACAAACTTACATAAAGCGTATGTTAAATTAAAGAGAAATTGCAGAACAGAATTAACATTGCTATTTACAAAACACATCTCTGAAATTTTCGTTACAATTCCAAATAAAACGGTGGTAAAAGTCAACTGTTACTATTTTTTTCGAAATTCTTACTGTACGCAATTGTTCCAAAATTTTCATCACGTGTCATCTAGTAAACTAATCCTTGCCAGAAGAACTGTAGTCGTTCGGTCCGTTTATAAACAAGTGTTTTCGATTTAAAGCGTGTGCCATCAATTATGAGGCTGACTATATGTGTTGTATACTACTAGCATGCAATACGCCATACCAATTTTAACCCTTAACGGACCGATGCCGCCATATAAGCGGCTTGGCACTTTTACTTACTGGGTCCGGGTGTCGCGTATATGTCAGCAAAAATCAAATTAACTGATAATACAAATATTTAAATTTATAATATAAATATTTTCCTTTCTGTACTTGATATAAAAATGTTGAGTCCACAGTTTCTCTTCAGTTTCTCTTAACGTTGTGCAATTTGTTGGAGTAATGAAATGATCATATGTAAACACTACTACTCAACTTAAGAATAGCAATAAATATATTTCATGTATTTAAAATACTTCGCACAAGACATACACAACATTACAAAAATGTTGTCACAATGGAGAGATAAAGTAGAATTAAGTCAATTATAAAGGCAGATCAAAATCGCACGTCAGTAAACCTAATGACACAAAACCGTGCACGAGATACATACGATAACAAGCAACACCGTGGAATATATAAATGTTTATACAAACGAACAATACATACAAATCGAAAAATTCGCGATGCATACCGACCTCTGCCTAAGTTGTAAAAAATACGAAATAACTCAGAAAAACCCTTGTCCGTGTAATAAGCTATTCAGTAATACTTCCGACAGGCTGCGCAATCATGCTCAATAATGTGGCCAAATATGTTAACCAGCGGTTCGGACATGTGCATAAATTCATTAAGACACACAATCTGTACACAAATACGTGCGCGCTCGAGCGTTCTAGAAGATGAATGCGTATAATATTGCACTGTAACACACACCTAGATGACATAGTGTCGTGCAGATACTCGGACGTTATGGTTATGTAAAAAAAAAAAATGTAAAAAATACAGGACAGCCCACACAGCTATTAGAAATATTGAAACGATACGCAGACAAATCGAGGGTGGTACTGTAACAAACGTCCGCAGCGCGCTTGTAAGTAAGATGGCGGAGCTAGAGGCTGAAATATAGGACAGAATAATAGCAACAATAAAATCCTTCTCAGCCTGGAGGGATCGTCCACAATCAATTGAGCCCATTGAATCCGAATGCTGCAAAACCGCTCAAGAATCGGTGTTCCGGTCGTTAAGTCGTCGCGGTATCCGCGCGTCGGCCAGCGCAGTCTTGCTCGAGGCAAATAGGCTCGTGTAGCTCGAAGCGTTCCCTGTAACCTACTGCAATGGACTGGATTACACGAAAATGACGCAATTAGGGGTGCAGCGTGTGTGCGTGGACACCGAGGGGCACGCGTCGACGACGGCTCGGCTAGAGGGGTTGGGAGAAGAGGTTGGGTCGAGCGGGCAACCCTCGCCGGCCCAGTTTCCACGCACAAAGACGGACTAGTTCGGAGTAATCCAGATTAGAACGTGCATGTTACTAGCTACAGCACTCTCGCGCGCTTATGCGCCGACCCCTGCGAGTGTACAGGCATGATAAGGTGCATGTAACGCGATCCCGATCACGGATGTCATCGACAGACGACACCTGCGCCGCCACTTATCGCGAGCCACGCTCGACGATCCGCCGGCCATTAATCGGGATCGGGGATAAGAGTTTCACCGCACGCAGAAACGCAGTATCACCGTAATTGTCGCATCGTCGGGTCTGCCGAGCGACCGTTATGGTAGAGATGCTACATTCTTTGTAGCGTAGAGACGTAGAGAAGGATAGCAATTGTGCGGTGTCGCGGCGATCCCGGTCAAATCGTATCGCGACTAGGTTTAACGGCGAATGATTGAAGCTCTGTGTCCAATGCCCCCACCTTTCGATATTCCATGGACCAATCAAAGCTCCCTCTGAACATGACAATTGCACAACCCATGCTATAACATGCCACAGTTTTCTTTCGATATTAGACGATGACTCCTGGACGACTTTCGACGTATTACGGATGAGGGTACCGTCTCGACTGGACATTGTTCTTGAGCGGGCCGAGAGTTTTGGGTCCGAGCATCTTTCGTTGGAAAAGAATTTAACACACCCTCTAGTCCTGGTGCTAAGCGGTCTCAAGCGCACAATTTCAAAAGAAGAAGAGGGGATGGAGATTTTCTTGTTAGGAAGAAACATGTCACCGTCTTGTATTGTGGTGTCGCGTCGATCCCGGACAAATCGTATCGCGACTAGGTAAAGGTTCAACAGCGAATGATTGTACTGTCAATCTCCGGAGAACTGGTCTTTATTGAGTTATGGCAAGACTTGGCTTGCTGTTAGAATCTCGGTGTTTTTAACAGATCAATTTTTCAAGCAGTTTTGACTTGGTTACAATCGTATAGGAATTAGGAAAGCTCGGTTGTGGTGTGGTTTTAGGAAGTTGTCTATGATTGGTTGAATGATGTGTTTTTGGAAGGTGTTGGAAGTGGTGGAAAATTAGGAAGAGTGGGATTAATTAGAAGGTACATTTGGTTACAGGCGGCTACGGCTAGAAAACTATAAATCTAGGTACTAGAATGGTTCGCAGTTCAACATGTGCTGAGTTTTTCTCGGATTTCCCACTACGCTAAATTATGCTAGATTTTTTATGACGGTCATGGTCATTATGTCGCGGGTAGCTGGTTGACCTTCACGGTCGTACAGATGTCCTTTCACAGAGGGTTTTTACGACGGAACAAATGAAAAGAGAAAAGGTAACCAAGTTTCAGATGTACAGCAAATATCAAAGGATTCCTGCCAGCTCGCCTTCTAAATTCAAAAATCAAAATTCCTATTTTTGGTTTTTCGTCAATAAAACTTTTATCGACGTGTTCTTCTTGTTTTTCTGATTAATATGACACCAAACGCGACACATTTACGATCACTCGTGTAAGAAGTGATTAAAGTCTCGTACTTGACATTTATCGTGGAGGTACACGAATTCTTAATTTCGCTTGTTACACGAGTAATTATGATCGTAACTATATCGTGTTTAGTATCGTTTTAATTAGAAAAACGGGACGAACACGATGGTAAAGGTTTTATGGAAAAATAAAAAATTGTTTAAATTGCAATCTTTTGCTTCTCGCTTGCAAGGATACTCGACCCTTGATGAACTTGATGACTTGATGAAATGTTGACAGTTACGGTAGAGATCTTCGCTAGAATTACGGAGGCGATACTGTACCCCTGTTCTCTGGTTGTTACTGTTGTTTAAAGCCGCGGGTTTAACCGGGTCAGTTGATCACGTGTGCGAATAAATAAACTCGAGCCGCGACAGTATCGATCCCCCGCGAATGGGGTACTCCTAATTACCAGGGGGCTGAAAAGTGGTAAGTCGGAATATGGGTCGGCCCGCGGGCTGGATTCGAAGGAATTCGGTGCTGCGAGTTCGAAATCGAGGATTTGGGGCGAAAGCTGATCGATCGCCGGGTCGTTTTGTTCCGTTTCGTTTCGTGCTGTTGCTATCTGAAATTGTGTGTTTTCGCGATCCGCTCAGTTGAGCAAAAGAATTCAAATTGGGAGGTGGCGCCCGGGCGTCTAGATAAATCCACAATTAGTCGGAGAGTTTAATCAAACGGAAACTGTGAATCATAATTTTTCGAGCTCCGTTCTGCTCACAGTAAGCGTAAATAACGACTCGATTTACTTGAAATATGACTTACAAAATCAGAGGTATATGCAGGATTCGTGTTACGAAAAACACTCGGTCTGCTCCATGCAGATATTAATTAATTGATAGACGCTATATCCAAATGCGTCACGATTTTCGAATTTCGAACCGTCGGAGCTTACTTATTTTCTGTGTGCGGAACATTTGTCGAAAAACAAAGCAATTTTTCGATTCCGATCTTTCATGCCAGGTTCGCGGAAACGGAGCAAAGAATTGTACGAAGATGATTCAGAATTGCTCAATAGCACACGCGGCATATGTAATTCCGTGCACGGAGAACGAGCGCGATCCGATTTTTATCTGAACGATGTTGACGATAAAACATAATGTATTCCGCGCGATAGCAGTTAGTTCGTGCCGTTATACACGAACAGCAAATAAAACTGGGCAAAAAGGTCGTGGCGTACAGGTGTTTCGAACAATAAGCGAGTTTCGGGGTTTACGTGATGTGCCAATGTCGCATCTGCGATGCATGAAATTCAAATATCGTTCTTTAAAAGCCGTGTGTAGTGTCCTCGTCGGTTCTTTTGCTCGGTGCCACTCGAAATGCTTTTGCTTGGCCATCGTCGTCGTCGTCGTCGTCGTCGGCGTCGGCGTCGTCGGCATCGTCGTCGTCGTCGTTGTTGTTCGCGACGTGACAACATGCACCTGCAACACGTGCACATTATCTCTGTACTCAGCCGCCCCGAATGAGAACAGTATTCAAGTGGCGGCATTACAAAACAGGAGAATCTCGTTCTGCTGTATTTAGATATAATTGTTTACCGGATTCTCAGCGAGGACGACGCCAGAGTCGCCGGATTCGTTTATCGAACCTCTGCGATTTTATTTCAATTCCATTATACTTACTGACGATTCGGAGCATTCCCTACAATTCTCTCTTCCGCCTCGCTCCTTTTCCAGTACGTCGAAGTATCGTCACGTGGTTTTTTTCCTGTACGCTTAACCCTTTGCACTCAAAGCCATTTTAACTCTAAAACGAAACATTTCTTCCGACCTAGAATATTTCCCTTCTATATATATATTTCTTCATGCTACACATACGAAAATGGTGCAATGTATTCGTACAATATTGATATGTTTAGTAATTTATTAAATACAAAGAAATTTAATAACGTAAAAGATATTTTGAATAATGATACAGCAATTTTTAGTGGCGCCTTAGAGTCGCCATTCGAGTGCTAAGGATTAATAGTGAGTTCTTGAAAATTGAATTCCTGCATTTACATTTTTCGAACTCCTTTTGCACTTGTTTCGTAAAGGAATTACAATGCTGTTAGATAAATATCCTCTGTGTAGCAGGAAGCACAGTTGGGAAGTGTAAAAATTTAATTTATACCCGAATATGTTGAACCCACGTGAAACTGTTTGAAACTATGTTTCCCATTTTTGTAAAAATCGTGTGTACAGTGAATTCTCGATATATGTCAACAACGAGGGTCTTGTCAGCGTCGTGTATCGATCAGGAGGCGTCCTAGGCCTCTCGAGATTCGTTGCCCCTCACGGGATATACCCCTCGGTAGTGGGGATAATTCTGCGACGTTTATCATCCAGGCCTTGACGACATATATAGAGAAATCACTGGAATAGTAATCAATTTCGACGTTATACTGACAGGATTTCACTGACAGCTTCATGTATTGATTTTTAGATTATTTACTACCGGAAGCCTATTAATTGTTGTCAATTATAAATTATTAATATTGTGCTGTACCAAAAGCAAGCTTAAAAATCATATTTTATATAATAATCCCAAACAAAGCTGAGGTTCACGATTAGAAGGAACCTATTAGGAGCTATTAAAAAATCATTAACCATGGACTATAGACTTTCAAAAATTAGGGAATAATCGCCGGTATGTAATTTGCGAATAATATCGATTAATCTGTGAAGTGTCCATTGTAAATCTTCTCGTATTACGAAAATATAAATGCAGTTGAAAATTGTCAATTGAAAGACTATGGAAATGTGTAAATGTTATTATAATACCATTTGAAAATGATCGTAAATACAACCACAAGATAATGCCATATTAAATATCACAGTATGTATTCTGTGTACAAATGATGCAACTGCAATCTCAACTTGCATTAAACATTTTTAATTATTCACGGTGTTCTTGTCCAGACATAACCACTAATAATTTTCAACTTACGAGTTTAATATTAAATATTAAACAGTATTTAAAACTTTTGAAAATTCAGATGATCAACACTTTTAGAAACGAAATATTTTATCAAGCTTCATAAAGATCTATGAAACGACAAATAAAACTTTGAAATAAACCCAAAGCAAATACCTTCAACCGATCATTTAAAAATACCAGTTTAGATTGTATTTGACAATCAAGTAGCTCGAAATCTATAGAATTCAAAATTTTATCCCTTCCAGCATTTCGAGCTTCATATATAAATTCCTACTTTACTTATGTATGTACATATTTCCAAGTAAGTGACGAGGTACACATAGAATGGAAACACTTTTTCTACATTTAAATAGAAATACACTGCACGGTACCCAGAATTTCATAGGATGTCAAATAATATGAAACATAAATTTTGCATTATATACCGTATTCAATCGAATTTTAGGCAAATCCATAAGGTCTGCAGTTTAGTCGTGTGCGCGATGAATTTTAGATTTTAGAGAGAAGAATTTCAGGTATTAAACAGAATGTAACGAAGGCAGAAACTATTCTGCGTATTAACAAAGTTGGTAGGCGTGAGCGATAAGTAAACATAAGCAGCATCTATGACGCTTTGCCAGCCTCGCGTCTCCCATGCGACAGAGCCGTGAGAGGTTGGAGGGTCTCGTGAAAAATTGCGAACCGTCAGATAACCGAGAATTGATGAGTTTTGTAATCTGTAAAATATTTCACGGCGGGGTGGCGCATAATTTTAAGTCACAAACTAACACCGGCCCGCGAGGAAACCCAAGAGAGACGCAAATGCACCCGACTAATGACCGTACCAGGAGTTAATCCAACAGAACTCCGCGCTGCGGCGGTATAGCAGTTGAACAATATAGTGGTCCGCGTAATGCCAGAATTCTCGGGAATGGCTTCGCGAATGGCGTTCTAATACAAGCGCGAATAGTTGTAAGTAAACGGGCGACGGGACGCAATAATTTATAGAAATTATGGAACGCAGCTTGGCGCCGGCGATGCTTTAAGATTATCTCGACTGGGAAACGTTAATTATCAACTGACCCGGAGAACTGCGGACCTCGCGAAAATACAAATAAAAGCCGATTTTTCTGCCTTTCGCGACTAAAATATTCAAGCCGACCGCAGCGCAATGGCAGACAAAAGAACCACCACAATTTTCACAGAGTGAAATTATATTTTCATGCAGCAGTGAATTTTTTATAAATATCTTAGAAACGTAAGATACGTACCGGAAATATTTTGTCGTTTTCCTTCGAATTAAATGCTAACTGAAAAACGTAAAATGTGTTTAATATTAAATGCATAGTTGGCGTTTCGACTGCAAAGCAGTAAGACGCGGTTGTATTAAACGATATTAATTAAAGTTCATATTTTATTTCCGGAAAAATCGGAAACGCTTTGGATCGCAAACGGTTAGGGAATAATAATACTATAAAATGGAATATTTACTATGCAACTGAACATCGTGTAATGTGTACCACTCAATATTCAATATGCATCGTATAGCGTGTAATGTGCTTCATACGCTCCATGCATTATGTAAAGTACTCTGTGCGACATGCAGTTTCGCGATGCGTGTGGTGTATTCCGCACTATCTATAAGACATCATGCACTCTGCACAAGGAAACATGCTGCATGCACTACGTTTTATACCCGAATATGTTAGTGTACGTCATCAAGTGTAAACTGCACACTGCGGACTATGTATTATGAAATATGCATTCCACACACACTCTGTACTATCATCGTACATTATAATCATTCCGTACATTCATTAGATACCACGTTGCATGCGATGTACATTAAACCTTTTGCAGCGCGGACGCAATACAATTTTGGGTTAAACTTCACCTTGGCAACCCAGAAATTAAAAGACTTTTTTTATACGATCCTATAGATATTCGCGAGAAAATGCCAAAAATCTAAGTTTCAAGGCGAGGAATTCACCGGTTCAACGTCTACACCAACACTTTGAACTATTTGCCTTGCAGTCATCTTAGAATTTGATGCTGCTCTTAGTATTGCACGTCGTTCCCGGGCATTTAGACTTCGCGGACGTCCAGAACTCTTCTTTTTACCATAATTTTCCGGATTGTTCAAAAAGTTCGTTATTACTTTCCGACTTCTATTCGTAATTTTTGCTATTTTCGTCACTGAATATTGTTCTTCTTTCAATTTTATTATAGCGTCAATTTCACACGCGTTCAATCTCTTTCCGCGACCCATTTTTGCATGACATTTCGCCTCTTTTGAACAAACATACAACACGAAACAATATTACGGACTTTATTAACTATGTTCCGGGGTTGATGTTCGCAATTTGCGAGCTCAATGTAACTGGCATGTGCTATCATTCTGTCCCGCTTGCGAACAATAATATTTACATTTCTTGCACACATGATTAGTGGCTTTCGGGAAAGAGCCGTGTCCAAAAGGAATTTGATCCCAACGTTTCGCCATCATTGCAGCTGGCTTCATCAGGGGTGAAGACAATCTGATACTTTTGGACACGGCTCTTTCCCGAAAGCCTCTAATCATGTGTACATTCCAGGCCGTGAAAGCATCAAATCTACAATACATTTCTTGCGTTAGAATCCTGTGCGAAGTATATGTTGGGGACGATATTTCGTAAATGGTATACACAGACATGCTCCGAGTTATCAGTAAAAGAAAATACGTGTCTTAATCAGCTTTTAACACAAAATATGGGAGAATATAAGGTGTGCTATCTTTTTGTCGCGGAGTGTAAGCTGTCGGGTCGTCTCGCGGTACTCTTTATGCGAAATCTGTTTATCGGCGAAGCTGTCCGATATTGAAAACGCATCGAACGGTACTGGAAAAATAGGAAGCTGTATATAGGGACGTTACAGTACGCAGAGAGGGTGGCTGGCACGCATCGAATTTTGTCAGCGAGCCGAGCCGGTCGCGAGATTGCACGAGATGATAAATCGATACTCAGGGGGGTGGGGAAGGGGTGGCTGGCGTGGCACGCACGAAATCGCGGGCTCGCTATGCCCGCGCCATATTCGCGCGTGAAATCGAAACGGCTCGCGCGAATGTTGCATACGTAAAACGCGCTTTCGGCGTAAACGGGTCGTTGCAGCGGGACCCAACGGCCCGGCGTTACCCTTCGAAGCGCGGCTTTAACGGGAAATGTATCGACCGTGCGATACAGGAACAACAACAACAACGACAAAAAAAAGGAGGTGTATCGCATCGAACGAAACGAGAAATTAGCAGGGAACGACGATTATTATCCCGAACGAAATAGATTTCAACGAGCGCTCTCGATCGCGCGGAACAACGACTCGCCCCCCCCCCCCCCCCACCACCACCACCATCCCCTCGACGCGACGCGACCGTTCGTGGAAATTGGAATCCACTTTAATTGCCGGCGCTTCACGAATTATTGGAAATTAGGCGATCGCGGATCGGAACAGGAAGATCGTTCGCGGGGAAGTTCTTTTGTGCCGGCACTCCGACGGTTTACTGTTTACCGCTGGAAACGTCGGATTTCGATAATTGGTCCGCTTCGATATAGTTTCGTGAATGCAACTTGTTATCGATCACTCGCTGCTGTTGCACTTGTCGGATTAACGCGCGCTATTTTATTATGCGCGGCAGTCCATTTTTCTCGTGCTAACGCACGCGTACTTTCGTATCGGTGACATGCAACCGGAACAATTTTCGATTTCTTCGCATTACTTTAAATTTCGTTGAACACCGGTTTTCTAAGAACACCGTGTAGAAATGAGATTTAATTGAAATTTCTGGTGACAAATAATTTTACGAATTATAAGACGAATCAAATGGGTGATTATTTAAGGATCATGTTTAGCTCGCGGCACAAGCAAAAAAGCGAGGCTCCGAATAAACAGGTACCTTCTGTTTTTAAATGAACTATGTTCTGATGAAAAAATACTGGAACTTTTTCCAGCCCTGGCACCGTTAAGTCTTGATCTAAACCCAATCCTCGGGTCCGTGCTATGACAAACATTTCTCTATATATGTCGCCAAGGCTTTCATGATAAACGTCGCGGAATTATCCCCACTGCCGCGAGGAGTCACGAAGCTCGAGAGGCCTCGAACGCTGAGGAGTGTAAACCTAACAGGTGTAAGAATGTTTATACCACCGTTTAGACGACTGAGTGTTTCATATGTTGCCTGTTATATATAATTTTATTGATTTATGCGTTGAGTTAACAAATGTATGTTACGTTTAGATTTTGTTAAATGAACAATTCCCTGCGAGCAAGCAACAAATTACGACGTGTCGTGTCGAGTCTCCGACCCCGTGTTGTTGACATATATCGAGAATTCACTGTAGATCGTGTAGGACTACTATATTCTTGTGACCGCGTCCACTGCGCCGAACGTGGAAAAGGACAGCGCTTGTAAACACGGACTTTAAACCACTAAATAAAGCATTTAGTATCACTGTAATCAGGAAAATGCCACGAATAAGTCGGTGAAAGTCCCATAACAAGATAATGAAAAATAATTCCCTGCTGTAAACTATTTCATGTCTTTGCCTCGCGAGACTGCGAATACTTGCGTGTACAGTGCGTGCCGCACAAGGAGTCTCGTGAAAGGAATGCGGGGCTGATTGGTCAGAGTGGAAGGGGCACGCCTCTAGCTGCTCTATTGGCTAAAGCAATCGCATATGCTATGCAACGTGTGGCGTCAGAACCTAAGCATTGGCCTATTGGAGCGCCAACGGTGGAGATAGGCGGAGCGAGTACGTCTACGCTCCACAGGAGTTTGGAGGGGGAACCCAGGAGTAGGGGAATGGGTGGTCTGTGGCTCGCGAGCCGCAGATTGGCCAGGCCTGTTGTAGAAAGTGTCATCGCAGCTAAACGCGGTTAATCGTACTTGACGCACGCGCGCGCAGAGACGTCTATGCAGTTGACCCATTTCTTCCCTTATCTTTACGTCCCGATTAACAGCGAAATAAAACGAAGTGAAAACGCTATTCAACAATGACTGATATCGAGATGAAGAATAATATTAGCACATTACTGCGGAACGTAGTGCGTAATTAACCCGCCATTCCGATAACCGTACCGATAAGACGATTACCTCGGCGGGGCCAATTAGAAATCGTCTGGAGTTCCAATTGGGTGAACGATGCCTCTATTGCTTCTAATTTCTCAACTAACGAATTGACCTTATTTTCTGACGCCGGAGAGACTACGTTGCACTCTCAAACAGTGTTTAAGTTGTACGAAAATTTGATTTGTTTATTTAGTTATTTATTTGATTTATTACAAAGTTCTACTTTCGTGGACAATTTTACGGAAATCGAAATATAGACAAATGTATATGACTGATTTTGGATGAAGGATATCGTAACATTTCGGTAAAATAAAATGAAAAATTTCATCAATATTTCTTGACATGCAGATCTTATGGTTTTAATTAAGGTGCATTACAATTCGCTGTTCTTCGATACTATTTGTGTTACTCGGTGCACAACGTTCACCCTATACGAAATATATACTATACTATAATTGAACTAACAAGCGAAATTCTAAGTAAAAAATAGAAGACTCAAGAAAAAGTTAAATTGTCTGAAATAATTCTGTGAAATAATTCTCTAAACAGAAATTTTTCCAAAAAGATAATACGAAAGAACTTTTAATGTGCAATAGTTAATTCCTCCTAAAAAATATATTCGAAAAGCACACAAACAAACCTTGTTCTACACGGTTTTTATCTCGCCGTAAAACTTTGTAAAACAACAAAATCAAAATAGTAGTGCACAGTAATTCTTTCAAAATTGAATTTTATCTTGAAATTCTCCTAAATTCAAACTAAAATTTGAGTAATATAAGAATTTATTTAATTTATTTTCACTACAGTAATTCTTTTAAAATTTAATTTTGTCTTGAAATTCCCCCAAATTCAAACTAAAATTTAAGTGATATAAGAATTTCTCTTAATTTATTTTCACTATAATAATTCTCTCAAAACTTAATGTCAAAAGAATTATTATAGTGAAATTAAAATCATCAAAAGTAAATCGTCCGAACCTCGACCAGTGCGAGTACAATCCACCTCGTCGCGTCAAAAGCATAGTTCTCGACCGCATCTACGGATTCCGTTATGAATTGTTTTCGGTGCGTAATTTATCAAAAAAGGAAAAGAAAACTTAATGAAATAGGAACCGCAACATCGCGTCCTCAAAATAATTCCAGCTCGAAGGGGAAAGAACGCGGAGCAGCCCCTAATAACCGCGCGTTTCATCATCAGCTCGGCAAGCTGAAGAGATTCCGGTCGTCGCGACTACGAAAGTAGGTGAATTATTCCGGGCTGTTTGAAGGGATTTCACGCGGCTCGAAACGTATCTCGCGTTGCCCGGAGTAGGCGGAGAAAAAACGACAGAAAATCCCGGAAAAACAACAACGGGATGGAAAAGGAGAACGCGGCAAGACCTCCGCGGAAGAAAATGAGCGAACGAGGCGAGAGGGAAACGGACCGGCAAAAACCGTTTCGACCCACGGCTGTCTAAATTCTTGAGTCCTGGCAGGAACGGCGGAGAAAGAAATAGAAATAGGTAGCGCGAAGAAGAGAGAGAGAGAGAAAGAGAGAGTGAGATAATCACGTTAACGAGAAGTCGCGAGAACGATATCGCGAGTGCTGCTTTTCAGCCGCTCGACGTAGCCGGTAACCGTAGCCGGTCGGCTAGCTTTTGCCGGCGCCGCGATGCCTTGTCAAACGAAATTACGGATGCACACCGTAGCCGAGATGAAGACGACGTCGATGGCTCTGCAACGACCCATCGTCGTCGTCGTCGTCCTCCTCCTCGCTGTTTAGAGCTCAACGAATTACCCTACTTATCCCGTTCGGCATACGGACCAACCTCTCGTACGAATGTTCTCCAAGCTAAGCGTGAAAAACGCTCGAGTGGCTCGCGCGTACTCGGGAGCCTGTATTCGCCCGACATTAACAGGTGTGCCCTTGCTCTCCTGTTGCAGGACGATCATCGCGGCTTCAGGAGGCAGCTCGAGGACAAACGACCCATCGTCGAGAATAACTTGCTCAGCGGCCGACAGTACATCGCGAACGAGCCGCCGCTGTCTGACACTTCGGACTCCGAAGGTACGTATTTCCTCTCATTTATTGTCCATTACATCCTTACTGTCAGCCAAGAAAATCTTCGTACACGATTCAACCCTTAACGCGAGGGTGGCCCTCTCGTATAACAGCATTGAGAAGAAGGGATTTTTAAAGAATTTTCTGTTATTATTTATTCCGACCATGAAAACGAATGGGTATAACAGTTTATAGCTAAATTAGTAGCAGTATCTGTATACCAGTAAATAACAATTTAAATATACCTTTTTGTATTTTATATTTTAATTATTAAATTTACAATTACATACCGTACTATCACTTTTTTCCAGAATTTCTAAATTTTATAATTACTTTCATATTACCCTCTAATAAAAATTAGACAGTGATTTCTCTATATATGTCGCCAAGGCCTGGATGATAAACGTCGCGGAATTATCACCACGCTCCTGCCATTATCCTGCATGATACACGATACTGGCAAGACCCGTGTTGTTGACATACATCGAGAATTCACTGTCTCATTAATTCAAAGTTTATCCCTTAAAATGAAAATTACTATATACACATACAGTGACTCTCACTAATATTCGGACGCTCTTAAAAATCGCATAACTTTGTCAATATTGGACTATACCGCTTGACTTTTTTTGAGAAGTTAGAACAATTAAAGTGAAAAAATTTTTTTACAGAAATTGCAATTTGTCGAAATTACACAGAAAATACTAAAAGTTGTATTTTGCAACCTTTTTATGTGGACTTATATTCACAATTTAGAAAGTATGATTTCTAGATCTGCATGAATTGTACATATTCTGAGAATTTCATAATAATCGGTCGACGTTGCAATGAACTACAGATGTTTCAAAATGGTCACACAAGGGCGAAATTCCTCGACAAGGTCCAAATTCTGCGACTCCCACCCTTAAGTTGCCATCGTTAAACGTTTGTAGCACATTGCAACGTTGACCGATTTAGATGAAATATTCAGAATATGTATAATTGATACAGATGTACAAAACGTACTCTTGAAATTTATAATATTAGCTCGCATGAAGAAGTTGCAAAATACAACTTTCAGTACTTCCTCTGCAATGTCAGCCAATTGCAATTTTAACCAAACATTTTTTTCATGGTATGTAGCGAACCAATTGTTCTAACTTCTCAAAACAATTCAAGTAGTATAGTCCAATAATGACAAAGTTATGGGATTTTTAAGAGCGTCCGAATATTAGTTGGAGTCATTGCAAATGAATATATGAATTAAATTCATTTCTAAACAAGACTGTATATCTATAAACTCGAATTACATTTCACGTTAAATGCAGTTGACGTATTTAACAAGATCCAATATTAGTAAAAGTTAAGTGTCCTAGAGGAAAGTAATCTTTTCCGGTCTTTTAATTATCAGTAGACACGTTCATTACAAATCTTTTAGTTTCCCGTGTACAATTCTCAGCAAACACAATTTTAAAATAGATTTTACGAAGAAGTTACATAAAACTACTCGACGGGCTCTCCTAAAGACATGTCAATGCGTATATGATAATAATACGTAAGTCTAAACCGTGATTAAAGTGAACGGTAGCAAATTATTCCAGAAATACAAAGTGTAAGAGAAAATATAATTACACCACGTAAGGATGTGAACATTTGATCGATAAGAAAGTGTCAACATAAGTTTCAAGTCGCGTTTCGTTTTGAATACAGAATATCGAAGTACATACGTAGTATGACAAAGTGCATGACGCCAACAGTGGTACTCTGCATTCGACGGTTCTATTACGCTGAGCGACACGAGAGACGCTAGTGTTGAGTACCACTTCCAGTGTTACACGTTTTCCCGCAGTATTTGGTTTCATTCAAAACGAAACGTGTTTACGAACTAGTTAAAATGTGTCCACAAATTTATGTGCACACAGGGTGCGGCCGAATAACATTTACAAGCGGGCACGAGGCGACACCTTATGAGAAAATAAGAAAAAAATATAGAATAGGAATTTTTCATCCGAAACTTCGTTTTCGAGAAAATCCAGTTTGAAAACGCAGCGAATATACGCATACTATTCGATATTCTGATGTGTATGATCACGACCAGCCAATTCTATTTTCTACATATAGTAAAGCACACGAACCCGACGGATCTTTAAATTCAATTTTCTCGAAAACGAGGCGTCAAATGAAAAAATGTTATTCCCTTGTTTCGGTTTGTATTTACATATACACGTTTTTCGGCCGCACCCTATATAATATCATTTTAAAATCTATCATCTTGTTCCGGAGAATCCGCAGAATAATTTTGTGTGATAAATAAATATTAGCTTGAAGTACAAGATACATTCAAAGCTGAAAATGTACGTTTGTTCGTAACTGAGTTTCGCGAATGTTACACGCGGAAAATAAAAAAAGACGTGCAGATTCTTATTTACTGCGGAAAAGCTATAAGAACTGTTTAAACATTGGAAGCAGAAAATTTATGGTGTTAATCTTAACGCGTATGTAGAAGGATGCAGAAAGTGTCGGAAAGTTATGAACTTAATCTGTGAGAAGATTAACATTACAACACAATTTTAGAATATTCATAGTCGTTTAAAAGTGTACACGAATATTTCGCAGGAAAGCAGAGGTACTTTTTTACGAAGTAGAAAATCTTCTACAAGATAACGTAACTCGAAAACTGAAACAAAATTTCTGAGTAGTTGATATAAACATCAGAGCGACGTTTTTGCATACAACAGTTAGAAAAATATTTTTCCTTTCATTTCTCTGAAAAGAAGGAAAGGAAAGTTATTATGCAAAATTCAATTTTTTATGCCAATGAAACTTCCATATACTTCAAACTATTTCCTAGGAAAGCACCCTTCGAGTTTTTAATGACTTCCTAATATTATTTAACGATTACTGCATCCTTTGCGGGTGCCGTAATATTTATATAGAGCAGTATACCTTTAGTGTAGTTTCAGTATATCTTTTAATTTTATCCTTTTTATATGTCACATTATATTAATTTATCACTACGTCGAACTCAAAGTGTTTCTAATTTAAACTTTATTGCTTAATATGCATCCCAAGTTCATCCTATGCAAGCCTACTTTATTACGAGATGCACCTCTAATTCTTACAATTAGACTGGGGATCTTCATTCCAACAAAATATGTTCTACGTTAGTTATATGTAATTATAACTTTCTTATTATTTCAATATGTCGGAAATAATACAAGAACATTCTTCATTTCATGCATTTTTTCACAGTTTTATATATTTTTCTACTTTTGCAACCTTGCTGAGAGAATGTATAGAAAATAGTAGCTCTACACGATCTATGTCAGTGCACAGATCCAAGGATTGGGCTTAGATCAAGATTTTACTGTACCATTATCATAACTATACGGTTCAGGAGGTGTCATTAATAGACTGCGGATTTTTATAGAAAATAAAAATTGTCTGCATCGATTGCAAGAGACAGCAGCCATGTAGAAGCTTGTCTGTTTCTTTGATAGTCTTAATCAGATGAAAATGATATATTGATATTTTTTCAAATATATTGGTATATTGGTATTTCAAATATATTGATATGTGAAGTCATTTTTTCTGATAAATGCATGAAACCCGCAGTCTGGTGATTAATAATGACTACGTCCATCGATAGACAACTGCCATTGACAGAGACGCGGAAGAAACAAGACAGGGTTCAATGTTTGTCTCATGAATTCGCTTAAAATGGTCACCAGTGAACCGAAAAATTGGCCGGAATGGTTGCACGACGAAAGTTCCCCGCGAAAGAGTAAAGAAACTCGGCCAAGTACATTCGTTAGTTTCCGCAAAGCCGGTTTGCAACGCGCGACTGAATTCGCCAATAGCGCAGGCCTAGTAATTAAGAGCCGCGGATGGAGCTTTCAATCCCAGTAATTCGCGCCATTCTTCTTCCCGTGATTTTTCGTACCAATTAGACGCGCGAAAGAGAAAGAAAAACCGGAGGAGACAGAGAGGGGTTGAAAACGGTGAACGGTCCGATCGCGTCGAAGAATTCTGCTTTTTTTCCGTTCGGTTTTCCCGTGCGACCGTCGAATAATGTCGAATAAAGTAGAAAATGGCCGAACCGTGGGAATGTTAACGAGCTGCTCTCCCAAACTATGGAAACGGATTTGTTTCGTGCTTCGCCTTTCGTTTCATAAATGACAGTACAGACATTTGGCACGAAATATTTTCAAAGAATAATTCAGTGTTGAGAATAAAAACATTTAAACAGTCCACGCAGGTGTACGCACATTCATTTGTTTACTGACCGGTTTACATAAAGTGTGTAAAAGCTTCGGGGTTTTTTCCGTTAAGTATATTAATACATAATGCAGTACACGTAAGTATAATACAAAGCAAACGCGTTCATAAATAATTCAAGAAAGCAAATTTCAAAAATCTCGGTCAAACTCAGTTAGGTAATCTAAAAAATAAATTGTTGCATTTAAATTCTCCTCATACATAAACAGTTAGCCAGCCAATGAATTATGTCTATTGCACAGTTCCGTACCAGTTTTGCCATTATTTAGACCAACGAGAATGCACTTTCTTCAATTGTTTGAATTACTTGTATAATTAGACAGTTGTAAATTTATTTGTGCACAGGTAGAATGTACGAACTCAAAAACTTGAAGTTTATTGAACTGATTAGAAACATATAGTACCTTCAAAATATTACTATTAAATCTTTTTGCGTAATAACAAACTTACTATATCGATATTATTAAAATTAATCTAATATTAAATGTTCAATTTCGTTCATTATTTATTTGGAGCCTTTAGCAATAGACAGTCGGCTCAGAATAATCTCTGTACAGCGTAAAAATAAAAATGATACGAAGAAGTGTTATTAATTTCAGTAATAGCTAAGTAAATAAAAAATATAACACGCAATTCCAATTAAAGAATTAACCGCCCTTTTTTGTCCTCTCAGCAACCATCGCAGAAAAGTGTCTTTCATTTGATTTAAAGTTTTTCAGAGAATATAAGATAAAAGAAAGTTGGAAGTGATTTCAGTGGATGAAATTTCCTCGTTTTTATTGAATTTTCATAAGTAGTAGACACCCATGCGAGAAAGAATGGACTCTTTTAATTATTAAAATTACTTTGATTGGGGAGTGGCGAGAGCTGTATTTATAAACATATGTACAAAATGATTGTGTTTTTTTTACATAGACAACGTAATTATAATATATAATTATATGAACGTTATTTTTATCATTTGCATTTTTATGATTTTATTACTGGAATGCCACATATTCTTTACGAGAACGTGCATTCAAATAAATTCACCAATAAAGCCAAGGTATAGTAATGACCAGATTGTTTTTAATAATATTAATAAGCTGAAAGTAATACATTCTTAAGTTCTTTTAAACTCCGGTGTCTGTAATGGTATAATAATTGAATACAGTATCTAAATATGTACATTTCGCATTCGGAAAAAATAAATTACAATTTGATAATATATTTGTCATTCGAATAATTTTTGAAATAATTTTTGCCCGTCACTGTTGCCTATACTAAAGTGTTAGCAAAAAGATAGTATGCAGAGCGCCGATTCTACGCCTACAGTTTCTGGCGCATGGTATATACTGCCTTTCCATTTTGTTTTCGGGGTCAGTGGCCAGAATTGAAACAGGGGTAAGATTGATTAAAGTTGTAGTTTGAAAAGGCGGCTCCTCGCGAGGGAGTTTGTCGCAAAGAATGAAGGGGATTGTTAAGTGGACTGATAAAATACGAGAAGTTTTCTCTTCTCTCTTTCCCGGCCGCGTCCCGACCCCACCCGTTCCTTCTTCGTTCTTTTTTTTTTTTCTTTTCGTCCTTTTACTTAAACCACGGAACAAGAGCGGCCCTTGGAAACGAGCTTCATTCGTTCTTGTCACCGCTTTTCACGTACAATAACCGTCGCGGCCGTGTAGCCGTGGCCCTCTTGAATATTTCATTTCGATAATTCCGCCCTCTCGAAAACCGAGGATTATTAAGAAAAGTGAAACACGGAATTTATGGGTGTTTGACCGGGGGGAGGACATTCAGCCCGGAGAGAGTTCTTACCGGGAAACGGGCACGTCCATTAAACGCGAAAACAAACTCTGCTCTATACATTTCGGGAGACAATGAGTCGCGCGCACCATCTACCGTCTCATCGTGGCCGTAAGAAATTTCTAGCAGATTTCCCATCAAGACTTCCAACTATAATAGAAAATGTAACACGACGGAAGCTCTTCTGTAACGTTCCTACACGACGTTAATAAAAACTCAGGCTAATGGTGGATCGTACAGACTAAACAAATACCTGCATATCATTAGAAACATAATACAATCGTTTCAAGCTTATTAAGTGAAAGAATATATTAGGGGTATGCATAAGCAATCAATTATTTGCAAAGAATTTGTTTTGTCTTTAGTTCTGTACCGATCGTTGAAGAGGAAACACGTATTCTTTCACAGTTTTCGGTAAAGCAGTCTGTCTTCAAAATATTCTAAAAAGTATCATTCTTTTTACAAACCTGTGATAAAATGGCGGCGTCCGTACCTTCCGAGGATCGTATTCGTCATTGCATACTTTTTCATTTTCATGCGGGATTTAATGCAACGGTAACAACAGAGAAAATTTGCGATGTTTATGGGGATGTATTGAAGGTCAACAAGTGTAAATTTTTATTAAAACATTTTCTTACACCACTTACACTTTTCAATAGTATTAGGGAAGCCCATAAGTAACAAATTATTTGCAAAGAACTTGGTTTGCCTTCAGTTCTGTACTTCCATCGTTGAAGAGGAAACACGTATTCTTTTACAGTTTTCGGTAAAGCAATCTGTCTTCAAAATATTCTAAAAAGTATAATTCTTTTTACAAACCTGTGATAAAATGGCGAAGACCATACCTTCCGAGGATCGTATTCGTCATTGCATACTTTTTCATTTTCATGYGGGATTTAATGCAACGGTAACAACAGAGAAAATTTGCGATGTTTATGGAGATGTATTGAAGGTCAACAAGTGTAAATTTTTATTAAAACCTTTTTTCACACCACTTACACTTTTCAATAGTATTAGGGAAACCCATAAGTAACAAGTTTTACAGCACTCCACGTACTCACCGGATATTGCTCCCTCTGACTATCATATTTTCAGATCTCTGGAGCATTATTTAAGAAATAAAACATTCACTTCTGTAGAAGATGTAAGGAGGCACCTTGAGTCGTATTTTGCTTCACTAACCCTGGATTTCTATAAGAAGGGGATTGAAACTTTGCAGGAAAGATGGCAAACTGTCCTTGATAATATAACTTGATAAGATAATTTGAATTTACTACAAAGTTTGTTTTCGATTTCGAAATAATTGATTACTTATAGGTCCCCCTAATAATAATTAATATGCATTCAATCAGTTGATCTTCGAACGCGTTCAAAATACCACATGGAACGAATAGTAACACTATTTCGAGTTCCTCGTTGGAGGAAGAAAAAATTTCGTGGTCAGTGCTAACGAAATTGTCTCCGGGGAACCAGCAGGCGGTATCAATCGAGTTACAAGTATCGAAGTACACCGAAACCAGAGAAACTTGCAACGGTTAAAAGAGGAGTCCCGAAGGACAACGGAAACTCAACCGAGGACTGAGCAAAGTTTCGCGAGGGAAACGCTGTTTCGTCCTAATATCAATGCAATTCCGTTCTTCCGCTGCGGCTCTTTGCTGCATAGTTCGCGCAAGAGGCTGTTGAAACAATTACGGTTTAATGGTCTGCTGACTTTTGTTGCCTGAGAACCGGGTAGACATGGCCTGGACCAGTAACTCTCACGGTTTTTTTACCAAAATTTGAATTCTAAGGGCGTGCCTCTTCGAGTCTGATCTGTTTTCGCGTACGAACCCGTCCATTGTTCGTTAACACTAGAACGACCGGAGCAGTCAAAATGACTGGTTCCTAATTTTTTACAATTACTGAAATTATAAAAATGTTTTCATCGGAAATTTTTTAATGGACCTCTTCGTTGAAGCACATATTACCATAAACGTTGTATGAAGTCTGAATGGGCACAGTCTTGTCACTGTTACAAAGCGATATAAGTCAGTCTCATTTATTGCCCGGTCGTTCTAGTGTTAATTCGTACTCTTATTCCATGCAGTACCAATTGTTTAGGTTTTCTACCTTCATTTGTTTGCTATCAACGTTCTCGGACCGTTTACTTTAACCCTTAGCACTCGAATACCTACTGTAAAGCGCCACTAAAAATTGCTGTATTATTATTCAAAATATTTTGTACATATTAAGTTCGTTTGTATTTAATAAATTATTAAACACTTTATTATCGTACGTGTAAATTGCACCATTTTCGTATGTATAATATGAAAAGAAATATACTGAAGAGAAATATTCTAGGTCTGAAGAAATGTTTCGTTTTGGAGTTAAAATAGCTTCGCGTGCAAAGGGTTAATAAATTATAGACATTCTTTTTCAAAATTTTCTTTAAAATAAAAATTGGAATAAACAGTGTATCGTGTATGAATAGAGATGTAGCTTTCACATAAAGACGTGTAGAATAAATACGATACAATAGCCTTGGTTGTTACCCGGCGACCAAACAAATTCAAAGGGTTAATAAATTATAGACATTCTTTTTCAAAATTTCCTTTAAAATAAAAATTGGAATAAACATTGTATCGTGTATGAATACAGATGTAGCTTTCACGTAAAGACATGTAGAATAAATACGACAGAATAGCCTTGGTTGTTACTCGGCGACCAAACAAATTCAAAGGGTTAATAAATTATAGACATTCTTTTTCAAAATTTCCTTTAAAATAAAAATTGGAATAAACAGTGTATCGTGTATGAATAGAGATGTAGCTTTCACATAAAGACGTGTGGAATAAATACGATAGAATAGCCTTGGTTGTTATCCGGCGACCAAACAAATGTTTCTGTTTAATGGTGTTAATCCGTATCATTTCGGAAATTATTCGTTTTAAAGCATGTCCCGATACGTACGGACTCGGGTGTATTTGGTATTAACACGGGATTAACTATTATCCGAAGTGTGCGATCATTTGGTTCAGCTCGGCAAGAGTCGCAGGAACATTCGAGTCGCCCGCGCGAGATCAATAACGCGCAGCTCTTCTGTAAATACAGCAAGAAACGATGTCGTCAGTTTGCCGCGGGTCCGTTGTTAGGCCAAAAACACGTCCTCCTGGTCCGCCTGAATGTAAGATAATCAGTAAGAAGGGCGGACCGTCATGGAACGGGAATCCGGAGTCCGGTCTGAACCGCTCGTGGTCGCCTGCACGAGGACAACCCGCCTCGCATCGTGCACGATTTCAGTCACTCCCAGGGAGTCACGTTCGATGAAACGTGCACGGCATCGTGCAATCGTCGGGCGTTGTCGTAACGTCAATAAATTTCAACCGATATAACGCCGCATCCGCGGAGTTAGATAGCAGCCAGGTACATATCGAGTTCTCGGGCCGGCCGGCCCGATTTCGCCCGTGAAATCGAATCGAGCTCGGCAACGCGCGGCCGCCCAATCGAAATCGTTGCTCGTAGCTTTTGACCGGTTCTGAACAAAAAAAAAAATGATTCTCGAGAAAATGTGGTGCAGTTGGTCGACTTCGAATCGAAACTCTAAAGGATGCATCGAAATCGGTGCTGTTCGATGGGCTTGCGCGGAAACCCGGCCTCTGGATGCTCTCTTTAATTGCCGTAAATTTCCGCGGATCGAATCGGCCAGATTGGTGGACTGGCGTATACGAATACAGCAGTACAATAGTAATTTCTAGAGATAGCGAGTTAAAATATTATTTACGGGTCGCCGGCAATCTCGTTTCCAAGTTTTGCTCTACGTGTGTACGCGGTGACGAGTCGCCGAAGTTGCGGTAAAAAAATTTCGTTGCGCTAACGTAGAAATGCAACTTTCTCATAACTGGCAAAGTAAATATCAAATTCGTACCAGACCCGGGAGAAAACTTAAAGGATAAATTGTTTTTTAGGTTTTAAAGGTTTGTTAACCTTTCGTTGCCGAACTGGATTTGCGACACAGTCAATTTTATGTACACAGTAAAATTAAAGTGTTAAAGTGAAATTCGTTAATTTCAGTAAGGGAAGAATAGAGAAAAAGAACACATCGTTTCATATATGTACACACGTATAAATGTCCGTATAAACATATGTAAATATGTGTGTAAACAAGTTTTGGCTTTCGTTAAATAATTTTGTTCACGCCGTTACTTTCTACTTAAATACTCGTGTTATATGTTTCTTTGACTTGTTCTCCTTACGCGAAGGAATATTATTTTACTATTAACCCATTTGCATCATCGCTCTGAGTTATTGTGTGCGGATTATTCCGCTGAAAGATGCGAATGGGTTAAACATATGCTACAAGATTTCGATAGAAGTAAGACAGCAACTCAAACAAAAGAAGTAATAATACCTGCACTAAAGCACGGGGTGAAACTTCACCCTAAAAACCCAGAAATTTATAACTTTTTACTGTAATATAATCCTCGTACATCTTGACGAGGAAATGCCAATATTCGAAGTTTTAAGGCGAGGAATTAACTGGTTCGATCAGAGACAACTTTTCCTCGTCTTAAAACTTCGATTTTTGGCATTTTCTGGTCAAGCTTTACACGATTACATAGCTAAAAGTTCAAAATCACTGGTTTGCCAAGGCGAAGTTTAAGCCAAGCAACAAAATTAGTAGTATCTTCAAAGTGTCCCATGATGAAAATGAAGGTTTGATTCTGGGAAAAGATTACAACTGCACAAATATACGAAGTTCCATGAGTCGAGAAAAGTTTCGAGTTTCGTAATGTGTGCCGTTATTTATTTCATTCGAATCACGGCTGTGGATAAGAAGTACTATCGCGTTAAAGCCACGCGCCGCGAGGCCTTCTCGCTGCTTTAAAATGGAAACGTCTGTGATTCGAGGAAATAAAGTATTATAATGCGAAATTGAAATTGTACACATTCTGGAGGAAGTTTCTGAAACGGAAGCCACGTAGATGAGAGACGGTAAAAAGAGAGCAGCAGCCGGCGGTGGCTGGTGAACGGGGGAGAAAAGCGAAGGAGGGAAACGTTGGAGGGAAATGTTGGGAAAAAAAGAGCGGAGAGCGTGGGTGTACGTGACTGGAAATCGAATGCGGCAACTGTTGAATGGATGGCTTACCGATGAAGAACACGGCCGCCTAATTCGATTCGGTGGAAATAGTTTTTACCTGTTTTCGTCTTGCTCCCGTGCGACGTCTATTTAACCAGCCACGCTTCACCTAATGGAGACTAACTCCCTCGATTTCTCGAAACGGTTACTCCGCAACTGCAACGGTTTTCCAGCCATCTGTTGGTGTTTCCCGCAGGCCATTCTTATCGAGGTTCCCGGACGAAGTACTCCAGTATTTTTGTAACCTGCAGGAAAATGCCCACGGAGAGTAAAACTCTCTCTTCCATATATCTTGAACGTGGAATTGTTACATTTGAAGTTGTCACAACAATTTTTAGTCACTTTTGAGTTTTTGTGACAGATTATACATATATACATGGAAGCCTACGAAATTGCTCGGGATTCTACAAGGTGAGTCAGGAACATTTATCACCTGAAATAACTCATTATTTATTGACTTTAGCACAAAATGTTTGAAATAAGTTTACTCGTTAGAGAAACACATATTTTCTGAGACATCAAGGTGACCTTGAGTTCTTTTACTACATTGTAGTCCTTAAAATCGACAAATTCAATTACCTATAACAAAGTACCTTCAATTGACCTTGAACCTCAAGACGAAATATTGAAAATAAGTAATTCTGTTGCATACTCTCCACACCTTTTTGCTTTGTTTTGAGTGTCAAGATCAGTTGAAAGTACATTGTTACAGGGGTTTGAATTTGTCTTTTTAAAAACTATAATGTAGCAATAAAATAGAAATATACGGTGACATTTAAAAAATTCAAGGCACCTTGATATCTCAGAAAATATGAGACCTTAAAAATTGGACTGTGCTTCTCTAATGAACACCCTCGGACACAATAAATTTAATTTCAAACATTTTTTGATAAAGTCAATAAATAACGTGATGTTTCAGGTCTTACTGACTCGCCCTAAAAATCAGAAAATAATTCCACGACTTTCACCTAGAGCATTCACACAACGAAAAGCATGAGCACGCACCTGTGTCTCACCTGCACGCCGGTAACGCACACATTGTACATTCTGTACATCCTATTAAATTAAATCTTTGAACTTTGCTGACATCATTTTGAAACTTCACCACTTTCTGTAGACACCATATTGTTTTAACTTGAATGTAACACTCATATCTCAAGTGTTGAAAGTTATACGTGCTAGTGCTCGAATAGTTTCACGTAGCTCGCCGCAATGAAAATATTTAAACGAACAAAGAGCGAGAGATATAAAAGAATCATAAATATTTATTCAAGTAGAAATTTATCATGTCACATTTACCTCGTTAGATACCGCGTTGAACTATTTATATTCTGTTCGTCCTGGACTTCCCTACCCCTTATTCCGTAACGGTAAACAAATCAAAATCGCTGGCACCTTTTTCACTCGGCGTATCGATCAGCGAATCTGGGATCGAGAGATTAGCCACAGAGCCAGGGACGAGTCACGGGGCAAAGAGCAGGTGGTACCATAAACATAAATCATCATAACATGCGGCAGATAGGACGGCAACGAGCGGGGTGGGGACGGTGGGCGTTATCAATGCTAAACATGCGCATAAAAACTGTCCCGCATGATATGATGCGTGATTCATAGGACAATTAATTCCCGACGATAGAACAGGCACCAGAAGCCTTGTTCGATGGCACTGTTTCCGTTGTTCGTTAAATTCTCTGTTTCCAATAATATTACCCGGACCAGTTACGTAAAGAAAATTAATCCATGACAAAATAAACAATTTTGTTATTCTTGATTTTCGTCCTATTTTTAACTCTGCTAGGGTGAGGAACCCGATTGCTGTGTCTATACGAATTATGCGTACTTTTAAAGCATATAACATGAATTGCTTTTAATGAAAAAGTTTAATTTCTCTCTTTAAATATTCATTATGCTTTAACCCTTTCGTTACGAGCGACGATCTGTGCATGCGAGCGCTGACTATACTTGGCATCAACGCAACGACTATAATCGGCATCCATGCGACGACCTGTGTATACGAGCGCCGACTGTAGTCGGTAAAATGATTCTACTGTACCTGTAGAGTATTGTTGATTCGTTATGTAACACTTAAAAAATTGTATAAAGATAGAATGTAGAACGTACAAGAGAATGTCAAAGGTGGCCTTGAAAGACGCAAGTGCGAACATCGAAGACTACTGACGTGCTGTGTGCAAACTTTTCGGCGCGGTGTCCCGTTCAGTTTTTTCGGCTTAGTCGATTGTCGTAACGAAAGGGTTGAAAATAAGTGTAATTAACCGCTTCGCTCCCACGGACGTGTTATGTTGCGACGTCGGTACCGTTTCTATAAAGTGACAGAAAGTACGATGCCACGGATTTGTAAACACACGACGCGATACCTTTCGTGAGATACCATGAACGTCTGGGGTCACTTAAGGTCTAGCTTTGCCAGGTGACCTTGATCCGGCCCAGTGTGCGTGCCGTGTGTGTGTGCCGCACATAACGCTAGATCGTACAAGGTTGCAAGGGTTCGGGAGGCGCGAATTTATGGCTCGATAATGCAAAGAAGGGGCTTATCAGTAGTCAAAAGCGCTAGATAAAGGATAAATCTAGCGCGCTTGCTACCAGGCAGGTCCTACTTTTGCGTTGTCGAGCAACATTTTGCACTATTCGGTCGCATGATGCCTGTCAGGGAGGTGATCTGAGCACGCGTGGCCGACAACGTAAACAATGGCGCTGCTGTAGCTTCGGCCACGTGCGCTCAGATGACTTCCCTGACAGGCATCATCCGACCGAATAATGCAAAATGTTGCTCGACAACGCAAAAGTAGGACCTGCCTGGTAGCGAGCGCATTAGATTTATCCTTTATCTAGCGCTTTTGACCACTGATAAGCCCCATCTTTGCATTATCGAGCCATAAATCCGCGCCTCCCTAACCCTTGCAACCTAGTACGATCTAGAATTGTGTGCGGCACACGGCACACACACTGGGGCGGATCAAGGCCACCCGGCAAACCTGGACCTTAACTTGCGTCTATAGTGTGTCGGTCAGTGCCCATTTAACTGTTCACGGGAGTCGGTCACGATTAAGGAATCGAAAGAAAGGTTAAAAGGTAAGGAAATTTACAGAAAGCGAAATATTCCCACTGCCACAGGGAATCCAATAGTGAAGCACGCGAGATATGAATTATAGTTTGTGGCATCATACGACCGCTATCGCGTCGCGACATAACACGTCCGTGCGACAGTAATTGGGTCCCTTGCCCTAGTAGAGTTAAAAATAAGACCAGAATCAAGAATAACAAAATTGCGTTGAAGGCTCTATTTTGAAGTACGCGTGTTATCGAATAGAAGTTTCGAAGCTAATTTGCTAAAAAATGAAGCCTCCAACGCAATTTTATTTTTAGCTGTACTATCTCCCTGACCTCCAATCACCTTGTATATCAGTGCAATAGTACCAATTGGACGTTTCGGTGACAAGAGATCAACATCCGCTTATAATATGATAAATATACAAATTGTTGACGATAAAATGTTCGTTTGCAGCCGGAAGAGAATTGGACGGTGATTCGAGGGGCTACAGAAGCGCGGAGGAGCAGGCACGCGAATTGACGCGCAGCATTCGCCGTGAAGTGAACAAACTTTCGGAGCAGTGGAACGCCCTAATCGAACGTAGCGATGCGTGGAAGCGGAAACTCGACGACACCGCTAACGTGAGTACTTTACCCTTCCTACCCTCTTTCGCCAACACAGAAAGCCACTTACCCTCCGAGCATACTACCCGATATGAATACAAATATTTTGATTCCGTCAAAGGCTGCGGACTATCGCAAACGGTGAACGTACCCGCCATTTTAATTCTCTGGAAGACAATCGTCAGCTTCGGCAAAAGTTTTGTTAAAATTCCTTCGTCGAACATTCCTTCATTATTTCATTAGTTACGATTAAATGTACATTTCATGTAAAATAATATGGTATCTTGCACGGTTAAGTTCAAGTTGCTGCCTTTTAAGTGGTGGAGGTAAGTGGCTTTGTATGTGAAATTTTTAATGTTGTTGTTGTTTATCCGTTACATACCATTTAGCCACCTTGGTCACTTGTTTATTTATATATCATTGGACTTTCTTCAAGAAACCGATTACGATGAAAATGATTTTATAAACTTGTCGAGATTAGTGATCTTTTTTAACCAATCGTTAAGATTCGTTGTTTAGGGATTGCAATTGAAAATTTGTTATATCTTGCATTTATACCTGTTCACTTGCTCTCGTCAAATGACGATCTTATAAAGTTACTACCAGGTAAACATAACAAATGCAGGGAAACACGATACGAAAATTATTGTTAAAATCGTAACAATTAGATAGCGGATTCGGGCAAAAGAACAAGATTGAAACATTTATTGTTATTATTATTTATGTATTACTTTAAACCAAATATGGTTTATACAGCATATACAAAACATAAACAGTTTGGATACAATAAACAATACAATATATTAATATGTTAATATGTTGATATAATATAACTTAATGAGTAAGTTGTATTATCTAGAATGATTAACATTATATATTATCATAAATAATTATTTTATTAGTTAAGTTACACTATTTCATTGAAATTAAATTTGAATTGAGCATTAAAAGATAAAGTAATAGAATTTAAAAAATTTAATAAAATAATTTTCGGGCCTTTGATATCCGGGCCACGCATAGAAAAGAATTGATTGACGCGTCTATGAAATTAGATGTTTTTTGTCTTATTTTCGAGCTATGAAGATTAAAAGGTGCATAACAGTCCTACGGTTTAATACAATTTCGGCTCTCCTAACGTTTATGGTTCATACGTGGACTACGCGTAAAAGCATATTGCCGGTGTGATATTGTTAGAAAAATAGCAAATGTAAAGACGAGGTGGGAAATAGTCGTTGCACTTAGTAAGTTGTTCACGCAACGAAGTTAAAAAGCACTTCCGCCCTCGAACAAAGGGTACTTCACCCACCATCGTTAAAGTTAACGCGCAACAATCTTGAACTACCCTCCTGAACTCAAAATTTTATTCGACAACACTCGGGAGCGGGAACTTTGAATTGCTTTTTCATAAAACTATAGTATGGACCAATAATACATGCTAATGCCTACAGGATGGAAAAATATTGAAAATAACTGTCCTCTGATGAATCATTATCAATAAAATCACAATCGTTCGTGTGTCTTTAAATCCATCTTAATTTAGGTTGCGGATTTTAATTTTCTTTCGTTCAAAGATCATTTCGTTTGCTAATTTACCTTTTAAGGAATTCTTCCATAAACATCTTTTATTTTTACCACAGAGAAACATTTATCAGTAACCATTCCTTTTTCTTCTTGCAAATTCTGGCATGACCGTATTAATTAGCGAAAAATCCCACAATCTATTATGTCCAGCGTTTCAATAACTAAGAACTGCTAAGAATTTTAACAGTTCACGTGAATCAAAAATGTTCAGTATTACAACGGTATTATTCGGTTCTTCCGGTCATGACGTTATACCGGTTTTCTGATTTTATCGCAATACAATTTTCAGAAGGTTAAACTTCGCCTACTGGGACCAAAAGTTTTTAATTTTTTTCTATAATCCGGTAGATCTTGACGAGAAAATCGGATGATGCCCTTATCTGTCAAAAATGCTTAAAATCGCTCATCTTTAAACACGCATAACTTTCGAACCAGCGAATTCCTCGCATTAGAACTTCGAATTTTGGTATTTTCTCATCCAGATCTACCGGATTACATTAAAAAAGTTTAAAATGATTGCTCCAAGAAAATGAAGTTCAGTCTTTCAGAATCTTTTTCGACAAAGAGTTAAAACCTATACGCATGATATTGATATTGTTGTGATAGCAAAAACTAAGATGTAGGAATTTTGTAAGGATTATAGATGAACGGAAATGATTTATAAAAGAACTTTAACAATACAGGATTTGTGCTTGTCTTTTGTAATATTACCATATAAGGCAATTTTTGCCTGTGTAGAGAGACACCGGTATTTATTTCGGTTTTCGGTAATATATTGGTCTCGGTAGTCTATCGGTTTCGGTATTCGGGCGCTTCGGTTTCGATACAGCTTCGCTGACGTAATACCGGAATCAAAATCATACGGTGTATGAAATCCCTGAATCAGGAGGAGGTTGGTTCCGCTGCACCGGTTCAAATGATCCTCCCACTTTATTATTGCCGGTACAATTTTCTCTATCGCCGGGACGTTCCATTTGTCGAAATACTTTTTGCCCAAGAGGGAAAACTAGCCGGCCCCGTTGTCCCCCGTATCGGTGAACGCCGGCAAAAGACGTGTACACCCGGGAAAAGTCTGTCCCGTGGCAAAGGCGATTTTTCGCTGGCTTCTTCCGGGCAACGATCCGCTTCTGGAACTAATGACGACGAAATTCCAACGATCTACTCCCTTTGATACAACAAATTACCTTCGTTTCCTACGATCCACCTTCTACCGGTACGAAAATATATATATAAATATATATATATATAAAATATATATATACACATCTTATACATGTGCACATTATTAGCTTTGTCAACCAGACGGGGCGAGTGATTATCTGCCGGAGAAAATGGATCCTCAATAGATATTTTACAGTTTCCGAGAACACCGATTTTCCTCCTATAAATTGCTGCCGGCGCAAGGGTTTCTTAAAGGAAAATGTTTCAGTTTGTCGTTGGTCCGTTGGACAACTTGATGGATAAAATGTTCCCTCCCAATTCTCTTCGTAAAAATTTTAATCCGCCGAAGTGGCTTATCTAATGGAACAACTGAAAAGGTTATACATTCACAATATTCATTGAGGTCCATTGAAATTACTATTCGAAAATTAGTGTTTCATTTCCTAAGTGCTGTTTCTATAAAAAGGATATGTATATTGTTAACACTCGGACTCCTGCGGGGTCTGTGCCACGGAGTCATTTATATATTTATTAGAAATATTATTTAGAATATTTGAATGTTATATTATATATTTATTTAGAAATATTACATATTTCGCTGAATATTACCCCCACCGCTACCGCGACGTGTCACGAATGACTACGGCATAGTGTACGGAGGGTCAAGTCCTTACAATTCTGAAAATTCTATTTTTGTAGACGATGCACAGGGAGTCCCAAAAATGTACTTCCTCGAAAGGGGCGATTCCTAAGGTCGTTTGAAGTAACTTTTTCCTTTGCGAAAATGGTTTCCACGGCTTTGTTAAGGACTTGTTAACGAAAAACGCAGACCAATCACAGCGCGGCTACAGTGGACTCGTCCAATGGCAACGCCACGCTCAGTAGGGCCTCTCGCCCAATCACAATTCGCCCGCTATAGCCGTCTGCTCATTGGTCCGTCTTTTTCGTTAATAACTCCTAAATGAAACCGCGGAGAACATTTCTGCAAAGGAAAAAGTCATTCCAAATGACCTCGGGAATCGCCCTTTTCAAAGAAGTACATTTCCGGTACACCCTCTATAGACTTTACAATAAATATAAACTTCCGTTTTTTTTTCTATGAAATTCTGAACTATGAAGAAATTCTACTAACCACAAGCGCAATATTCTCAATTATAATAATCTCTACAGTGAATTCTCGATATATGTCAACAAGACGGGTCTTGCCAGCGTCGTGTATCGTCCAGGCGCCCAAGGCCTCTCGCGGTAGTGGGGACAATTGCACGACGTTTATCGCCCAGACCTTGGCGACGTATATAGAGAAATCACTGTATATTCATCCGCGGCATTTTTAAAATTCCCATTCAATCTGACTTTCGAACTAGGAAGAAATAAAATCGCTGTTCGCGTAAAATCGTTGATTTCGTTTATTCATACGAGTCTCGAATGTATGAATGTATTCTTATGGGAGAATTCATCTTTTTCGAACGATGAACAAACGTGGGTTCGCGAGCCCTCCGCAAAGCATCGGATCGATGTGCGAGGATTTATTACCCCGCGACAGGGCCGACGTCCACGATGCATCGATAATCGCGTTCGATACATCCTCTGGGGACCAGCGTCGACGAAACTGGAAGTGTAAATCGGTGCTACATGGTTGTCGGAGTTTAACGTCGTGGGTGAAATGTATTCTTTTTTTTTCTCTCTCTCTCTCTCTCTCCCTCTCTCTGTGTCTCTTTCCCCTTTGTATCTTTTTTTTTCGAGTTTTCCTTTTCCTCGACACCGCAGATTCTGATTTCATAAACGGCTTTACGATTTGCATCTCGCTCGTGACAGTCTGTCTTCGTCAGAGGTATCGCGCGCGGTACAATGGAATTCGTGATGCGTGTATGCCTCCTTTGTACGTACGCGCAGGTATTACGCGATGGCCGATCGTATGTATCGATACCGGGCGACGTAAAGTCGTTTCATCGCGCGCTGCGCGATCGTTGCTTGAGGAATATTCTGCGCGAGGCTCGCGCAACCGTGACCATAGAAACGCAGGATGCGTCGTTCGGAACACCGTAATTACATTGATGCGGCCAATGCGCGCAAACCGACGGACGCCGAATGGAAATGTAATGTGAAACGCAGCGCCCGATAAAATGGGTTTCGGTCAACAAATATTCATAAATACCGGCTACTCGAATAAGTTTCCGCCCTTCTTTTGGTACACACAAGTTCTTTGCTTGCGTAGAAAACAAAGAATATTTTATTCGAAATTTTTCTTCATCGTTGGCTACAAGCTTTCCCATTTTTCGCGTAACAAGTGAAATTTCCGTGATAGAAGAAATTCAGTTTGTGTCAAGTAATTCAGTAATTTTGTGATATCTTCGTAAGAGCTGAACTACTGCTTCTTTCGATATAGGACGATGGCTCGGGACTGGATTTCGACGTATTACGGATGAGGGTACCTAGTCGGCTTGACATTGTTATTCAGTGGGTTATTATTGGACAAGGATACAACACGACGTACACTCTTATTTAGGAACTTGAACGCACAATTTCGAAAGACGAAGAGGGGGTAGAAATGTTCTCGTTGCGAAAGGAACATCGTCGTCCATATTGAAAGAAAACTGTGTACTGTAATCTGATGAGGTAAAATTGTATACTGTATTGTAACTTACAGTAATGCAATCACCATCCTGTATACAAGTTGATTTTTAACTGACACTAAATTTGATTCGATTTTATAAATCTTCATATTTCCGATTTCGTTTCATTAAATGCTTCAGCTTTGTGTATTTTTGTAATTGCTGGTTCAACAGTCGTCGATGATTTTGAACTTTTAACTGGGGATGACGGTATCACCTTCCAGAAAATTTTCATTCTTTCCTTAAGTCAACAAATAATTATGTCGCTTATGTCGCTTATTTTGTTATGGTATCCATATTGGTATGAACGATACAGTTAACTAAATGCTCGTTGATCATGGTGAAATTTTTATTACAGTGTTCACTCGTTCAAAACACGGGTCTAGCCAGGGACATATATCGGTTAGGTGATACTATTCCTTGATCCACGTGACCTTCCACTCCTCGGCGACCGAGATGTCTCGAGCTTCTTGACCCCTCATGGGATATACCCTGCGGTGGTGGGGCTACGACTTTTATCGACTAGGCATTTAGGACATATACAGGGTGCGGCCGAATAACATGTACAAGCGGACACGAGGTGATTCCTTCTGAAAAAATAAGAACAAAATATAGAATAAAATTTTTTCATTTAAGGCTTAGTTTTCGAGAAAATCGCGTAAATATGCTGTCACGGTAATTTCCATTACAGGCTCCCAAAGCTCGGATTATATCAACGTATTCCCTGTTCGTGTACATCATCGCGAGATAAACGAAGACTAACTGCTTAGGCACATAACATACAAGAAGAAATCTCAGATCATTGTTTGCAAACACGACACGCGTTATACGTTGCTCGACGAACTGTAATTTAGCCGTGACAGCATATCTACGCATCGGATTTTCAAATTCGATTTTCTCGGAAACTAAGCCTTAAATGAAAAATTTTTATTCCATATTTTCTTCTTATTTTCTCATAAGGAACCACCTCGAGACCGCTGTATAGAGCAGATGCTGTACCTCAATTTTTTCTTAAAATATTACAAATTAATATTAGCGTTTATTCAAATTTATTCCGTTTATTTTAAATGGCATTAGCGCACTAGTATCTGTAGCGCAATTAGGAGCTCGTTTCGGTTACCTTTGGGTACACTTCGTCTATTTCCGAGGTAGGACTTTGTGGAAGAACCTGTACGATTAGCAGCGTTCGAAACAAACTGTAGCTGCAACGAAAGGTCAGGTAGCCACTTAACCCCGAATCCAACGAATTCGTCGAAGAAGGTAATAACTCCTTTTCAAACGGTGCTTAAAATAACGTCGAGTTTGTCGGAGCAGAAGGATCCGTCTTAATATAATTCGAGTGGTCCAGCGATCTTTAAGCGGTTCGCCGTTTCTCCGACCACAACGAGATCGGTCTTTCACGGTGAATGTGTATGAATGTGCGCAAAACCTTTGACGAGGATTTTCCGTCGGGAACGGGAGAGTCACTCGAAACCGCGGTCCTTTCTTCGCCGGCCTCGACATGGCCGTCCGCGGTGTGCCCCTCTTCGTGGGAAAAATTAATGCAAATCTTTGTCGATTCCCCGACGCCGATGAACGCACGGCCGCGAGGGGAAACTTTTCATCTTAATTGAAAATGACATTTCCGCGATGAGGAATGACTGGCGAGTAGATCCGACCCTCGTTCCCTCTCGACGCTGCGTACTTGCACCGTTACCAAAGGTTTTATAATTGAAATGGAAAAAACTCTTCCCTTTCCGCGGCGAGAGGCGACTGTTTCGAGGGTGTTTTAATTAAAGGGATTATACGATTTAATGGGCAGCGAATAGATTTGCAGGTCGCGGCTGACGTCGCCAGATCAAGACTTGTTCCCCCACCCTAACTTCCCCTTCCGCCGCGCTATTCTCCGCGGTCCGGTCACGTGACGCGTGCGTTCCGCCTCTGCCGTCCGGTACTGGCAGAGAGGGGGTAGCTTTTTTCCCCTCGATTCGTGCTCCCTCCCCTCGTCTGGCGACACTGGCCCAGGGGAATAGAAGCTCCCGCGTTTCGAGTAACAATTTATTTTATTTAGGTAACATTACCTCGCTGTCTCTCATTCGACTAATAGTTATCCGATGAGTTCGAGCTCCAGCGCTCGCGACTGAATCACGAACACGTTTGTTCACTTTCTCATTTAATTAATTGCTCGCCTTTGTCGTGGCCGTCGACGGGGTGAGTTTCGCGCAAAGGGTCGCCGTCGTCGCGCCCGTCGGAATACTTCGGGCGAAATTAACACGCGAAACAATCAAATCCCTGCCCGAGGTGAATCGTTTTCTGGCGTTTAATCACCAGTTCATCGCCAACAATTAATCCAGCCTCGCACAACCGAGGCACACAGCCAGCCCTCCAGTGTAAACATCAAAAAATGAAAACCGGGCGGAGCAGAACCGCGACGAAAAGAGAGGAGAAATGTTTTTCGCGGACGAAGGGCGAGCAATTAAAAGTGCATCGGAGGTCGTCGATCCTGTCGCGATCGCATGATCGATACGACGTAGGTATATGCCGCGGCGAGATCAAAGTTCCCGCGCGCGCGATCCGCCCGGCCTGCTCGCCGCGACCGCGGATGCATAATTCATGAGCGAGACACAATTTAACTTTTAAATTCCACCGTCTCCCGGCTCCCGCGTCTTAATTATCGACTATCCGGTAATTACGGGCGACACCTTCGTTCTCCCCGGCCCCCCTCCTCCTCGCGGCTTTATATCAATTTCATTCGTATCTGTAATTTCGGCTTCCGTCGAGGCGGAAGTGCCGGATCAGCCGGAGCGTTCAGATTTCTTGGCGAGCATTTTTATTCAGCGATACTCCACGGCCGGGCATGGTCGAGCATGCTAACGAAGGATTAAAATAAGCCAAGGAAAACTCACTCACTCATCAGACACGCTCAAATTACATTGGAGAATCGTCTAATCATTTATCATAATTGTACAGTGTGTCCCGTGACCTCTGTCCGCCTGAAATTTCTTCATTATTGTAAACAATACGCGAAAATGTTCCGAATAAAAATTATACCATTTAAAACAATTAATGATACTGTAGTGTAATAGCTTCTCGACAAGTGGAAGTGAAGGAGTCATTTTCGTTTTTTTTTTTTTAACAGAATGATTTATTTCTTATGCTCAATTTTGGGTATGAAGTCAGGAACACGATAGTTTGAACATGTTTCATAACTAGAATGCGGATTTTATGCATTCGTAACAAAAATAAGTGCGTGTAATTCAAAACATTGCAAGAATTTTAAAATACTGTTTTATTATTATCGACCTATTAAACATGTTAAGAATGTAAATAAATATTTCTGTTCAGCTTGTTGCAATTCAAGTAGAAAATTTTGCATAAAATAAATTATTTTATTTTTATTTTGATCTGCTGTTTGTTCATAACTTTCGTAAGGAAAACAATAAAATGAATAAAATGAAATATTTTCAGAGACGGTATATGTTAGTACAAATGCACCTTAGTACTTTCTTATTGAGAATTTTCTATCGAAGTCGAGCACAAAAAATAAGTCATTTCATTTTGAAAAACGGAAGTGACCTTTTGCACCTTCTTTACGTTTCACTGTTAATAATCATTGAATTTATCATTAATAAAGTTTCATATTAAAATCTAGTTTTATATTTTAATCTACTTAAAATCATATTTCATCTTCTAATCTAACAATAAGTAGAAGATTCGATTTTGTTAGAATCACGATATGCATTCATAAGCAGAATGTATTAGCTTGAAATGTTTACAAATTAAAAATTTCGAACGTGCATATTTCAGTCTAGTATTTTTACCAGCGTAAATTGTGAGACTCGAGATTTTCACGAAGCCCATAACAATCCAAGAAAGTAATGTCTGAAGTAAATTTTCAGAGGGAGCTTCGCGGAATGTTTGCCCCGCAATAAAATATTTCAGTAGATAGTTGCTAGTATACTAACCCAGATTGCAGCTTTGAACTGCGGATAGTACAAGTTAGCACCGACAAACGTTAACACAAACTGTAGCATCCCCATTGGAATTCTACGCATCTAGCGCTATGTTGTAAAGTGTCTTCCTATTAAAACGGTAAACCTCGAAAATTATTTGCTCCGGAAACGGTACATTACTTGTTTTACAACATCTCGGAACAAGATTGTTTAATGCACTCCTTACAAGTTATTAATTGCTTGTAAACCGAAATAAAATTCTGTTTTGCTGTACAATAAATATGAACTTTCTTTTCTTTCTACGAAATTCTGGACGATGAATAATAATTATTGCTAATCACTGTTACCACAAAATAAATAGTGGTATTAATCAAAGCTACAAATAAAGTATTTGAGGGACTTGTTTTAAATCACCAATAGATTCTTTTCTACTGAAAAAAGATTCTTTTCGTGCATGCTATATGCCAAAAGTTTTCAAAAATATTTCTGTTCATTGTTTTCTCAATTCAAGGTCATTTTAAGGTCACCGTGTTTTAGATGGTTGAACTGATATTTGCAAAGGCTATAATAATATGAAGTTAAAAATATGTAAAGTCATTCTAAAAAATGCATATGCCATTGAATAAAACAAAATGTTTCTTGAAACCTTTTTATTGTCAACTTATAGCCGATTGAAATCTGATCCAGTTTTGTTTTTTTCAACACACTTTTTCGTCAGATTACCGGAAGTCCTTGGAAAACAGTGGTTTGTGTTAGTGGGACAATCTATTATTATTGTTTTTTTATTTTACATTATTACTTCCATTAATTTCACTACCATTTATTTACTCTCATAAGGCAGACTTCACGAGAAATGTGTAAGTCAGTGTCACAGTGAAGGACTGCTTGAACACAACGAGAACGATTTGTAAATCAGTCAAGAAAAATATTTTTTGTTTTTTGCTAAAAGTTCGCAAAGTAAGTGGGAATTTTAACTTTAATGGAACGGCGAAAATTCTCTGGGTATCCGTGCGTTTCGAGAACTTTTAAAAACCGAAAGTATCGGAGGACATTTTATCCGAGGTAACATGACAGCCGTACGCGTACTTTCTTTGCCAGCAAGCGTTTCTGGGGGCGAATGTATACCTACGTCCCCCGGAGCAAAAAGGTTAACATTTTGCTTCGGAATATTGAAGATCGACCGCCGCAAAAAGCGATTCTTCGAAATAGGAGAAAGAGAAACGCGGAGATTAAAACGTAGCGAAGGTGCATCGAATAGTGTTGCTGTTTGCGCAACGCTCGACTGGTGTTTGCTTGAAAAACAAGCCTGTGTTTTTACGAAGAATCAACCTGCTGGATTCCTTTTTCCGAGGTCAGTGCCTCCGCCTCCAGCTGGACTAAAACATCATTGAAAATTCTCTGTCCCGAAAGTGAAACAGTGTCAAAAGTGAACGTTAAACAATAACGATTTCACCGATAGAACTGCGCAAATGCAATACAACATCTGTTATGTCAAGTGATAAAAAATTATATGTATCAAAATATGACCAGCGTTAGATAATAATTATGTATCCGGTCAGTATAGTAGACTTGTCACTACTGCCTGTTATTATCAAATATTAATTTTAGATGGAGCTATACCGGACAGAATTAATTTAGATATTTATTATTTAGCTAATTTAATTGAATACAGCTGGTTTATTTATCGCCGATAACAGTTGCAGCAAAATACAAATACACTATCGTATTCCAATAACAACCGAGTACGGTAACATATTGTGTCATTACTATTAGTGGATCTGAGAATTTTCTATGAATGCAAATACGTAGTACAAATTGATCCGTGCAAGATTAATCTAGCCGAAGTATACTACTTTCTACAGACCATCAAATGCCACACTGGGTTATTTGGGATACGGGTTAATTTTCATATGTTTGGAACATGCAAACAATTTAATAAAAAGCTACTCGACCATTTTCTAGAAGCTTTTATATTTACAAGTATTTTGTAACGTGGTAGTGCAAAATTAGTATTACTTAAATGTTTCTTCCGGTATCGGCCGAGTAGAAGGAGCTAATTGCTTGACACGTTCACGTTTATCGGCAAATGTCGGTGAAAGATAAAGCCCGGATTGACGTCGAACCACGGAAAAGTGCCTGACAGCAATTTCCAGACATTCCGGGTTTAAGCTGGAAATTAAGCTGAACCGAGAGAG
Organism: Halictus ligatus; assembly: GCA_028454255.1. Lineage (NCBI taxonomy): Eukaryota > Metazoa > Arthropoda > Insecta > Hymenoptera > Halictidae > Halictus > Halictus ligatus. The sequence continues at coordinate 7,110,074 of CM052135.1, forward strand.
GAGATCCCGGTCGTCTCGACGAGGAATTCGCCTCCTCGTAGTTAAGTATGCAAAGCAGGAAGCAAGGCAGGAGGAAGCCTGGCCAGCCCCAATCAGAGAATATATAGCCGGCAGCAGTTCTATCCAAATACATGCGGCATACGTTGCCGCACACGTGCCACCGTCGCGCGTCGCGTCGCTTCTGGAGGTGTGTGCTCGCGACGCGGCTGAATGAACGCATACACACGTAACCGGCGGGCCGGCCCGGGAAACTCAAATACCATCTTTCAAATTATAACCCCGCTATCGGATTATCTTTTGAATTATTCCGGATTGTGCCGCACAGTTCCAACGGATGCGAAGTCACACGAACCGTCCGCGAACCCGCACACCGTATCCCGTGAATTTCCTCCCACCCTGTAGAAACAGACGTTTCGCGGAATACCGTTCACGGTTAGTCATATCAATATTCCTATCCCACGTGGATATCGATTTTAATACGTCCTAGAAAGAGGATTAGAGTGTATCTCCGTAACTGTCGCAAAGATCTCTATCGTAACTGTCAACATTTTATCCCCACCACTGGGGGATCCCCCTTGGAACCAGTCAAGCGGTAACCCTCGACGACCGAACCGGCAAGTGATCGAGACTTACGCTAAGGGAAGCAAAAGAATGCAACTTTTCTAATTTTTTATTTTCTTTTCTGTTTATGACACTTTTATCACCGGATCTGTCCCATTTTTCTAATTAAAACAACACCAAACACGATATAATTACGATTATTATTACTCGTGTGAAAAGCGAAGTTAAAAGTTAAAAATTCGTGTACCTCTACTGTAAATGTGAAGTCTGAAACTTTAACCGCTTGTTACGAAAGTAATTATGATCTATATCGTGTTTGATGTCATTTTAATCAGATAAATAACAAGAATACTCCAAAATCGCATCGATTGACATTGAAATAAACTTTATTCAACACTAGAACTACCGGACCAGTCAAAATGACTGTTTCCTGATATTTTCTTTTACAATTACTGAAATTGTAAAAATGTTTTCGTCAGACATTTTTTAATGAACCTTTTCATTTAAAGCACATATTACAATAAAGGTTGTATGCAGTATGAACGGGCACAGACTTGTCACTGTTGTCAAAGCAATATACGTCAGTCGCATTTATTGCTCGGTGGTTCTTGTGAAAAAAAGTAAAATTGAGTATAAAAATTGAAAGTGATATTTCGAGACACAAACAGTAAACGTATCTATGAATTTTCGTTCGTAGTTCATTGAAATATAACTTCAATAGAAATTTGTTTCTCGCGCAAGTGGTATCATTATCGTTGAATTAGTACAAGAGTAGCTACAGCTATGAATACAGATATTTAATTTATCACGGTTTGCATATAGAAAGGTACTACAACTGCAATTTGCTCGTAGTTTAACCGGATCAAGTTATTCGAAACGCTCGGAATTTCGTTCAAGATGATCAATTATTTGTTCGTCGATAGGGCATAATTTAGGAGACACTCGGTGCACATTTTCGGCCACGAAGCCAGCGAGCACCGTTTCCGGCGACGTTAATGCGCGCGGCCACTGACCGCATCAGTATCAATCTAGTTCTCGACGAGTGGGTACTTAATCAGTCAATTAGCAATGTTCTGCTAATTGGTTAATTACCAAGCAAATTTGTAGCTAGCTATACTATTGCGCCATGGGGAACACCCGAGTTATGCGTGTGTATCATGATCGTGGGGGAGGTGAAAGGTACGCGATGGCGACGGTTGTCCAAGCATTAAGACACAAATGTATTTATCTCTCTGATCTATAGCTACCGTGGCATAGTTAACCAGTTTACGTTCAGCCGGAGTTCCGCTCAAACAGTAATCGCGTTTCGAAGTATACATACCTACTGTGTACATAGTGTATACTAAAATATCGTACATGCCATAAAACTGAAGTTTTTATTAGATTTTCTGCCTAATCTTGCGAAAATCGGTTAAGTCGGATTCAGCTCAAATTTTGCACGTATCCTCATTCTGCATTAAAAACGTGCTTCCCGAAAGGATTTTTGACGACTCGAAAAAAAAATGGTTTATCATTTTATTGTCATTTTCTACCATACCGACATAACATTTTATTTCACCATGTTTGTTTCGAGTGCATACCTACTGTGTACATAGTGTATACCATATCATGCAAGGCATAAAACTGAGGTTTTTATTAGATTCTCTAAATGCATTTACAAACCTATTATTATTAATCAATAATGGCTCGATAATCTTCTCAATAGTTTATCATTTACAGAGACAACTATTATTATGTATTGTGAATCCGAATTTGCAAATTAGATATTATTTTAGATTTTAGACTCCAAGATATTATTTTAGATACGACAGTTTCGTGTAAGTATTCGACAGAAATGTTTGACGGTCTTATGGATTTGAAAATTTAAACTGCCGACAAAAGCGGACTCGGAAATAATGTGCACAGAAGGGTGCAAACATCTGAATCCTCTCTAAAAGCATATAGAATGTGCCTTTCTTAGTATTCAGACGCATAAGTAAAGCACGGAATACGTTTATGAATAATGTACATAAACTGTGCTCGAGTAAGTTTACAGCTTCTACTGGATGATCCGATGTCGTATTCTAACGAAGCACGAGGAAGGGAACCGAAAGCATTTTTACGGGCGACAACGTTCTTATAGAAGCACATCATCGAGACTGTATATTCTCGGTATAGCCTCGCAAGTGATAAAGAAAAGAATTGAATAACTACGGTCCTCAGACGGTTTTTCTCCATTTTAAAAAACAACTTCTCCACATAAGCATCGCACAGTACAGCGAATTCTAGATATTTGTCAATTCTAGATCTTGCCAACGACATATATCGTCCAGGAGACATACTCGAACCGTGTTTTGTTTACACTCCTCGGTGCCCGAGGCCTTTCGAGCTTAGTGGCTCCTCACGGAATATCCCCCGCGGTAATTCCGCGACGTTTATCATCCAGGCGTTGGCGACGTATACAGAGAAATCACTGTATCTTGTTTAAACATCTCGCGGTGAAACAAAGTGTTTGTTGCTTGCTTCCCGATGATCGTTCAACTGCAATATCGTTCATAGCCATACCGGTGCGTGCAGTGAGTTTCGATGACAAATGATCGAACTCCGTGACATTGCCGAACGAGTCAACTGTCAGTCACGACAGTATTTCCGTTCCGAGACGACCGACGCGACGCCCAAAACGGCGCAGGAACTATCGACAAACTGACAACAGGAAAACCCACGCCGTTCCCATCAAGTTGAATTAAAGTTACGACCGGAAGCTAACACTTACAGACTATTATGCGCCCTCCTACCCAAGTTCAACCACGCGTTAAATTCCCCTCGTGCCGGCGACGTCCAAATATACCTGGCTGCCCAGTCTTTCAAGTTCAATGCACCCTCGCGAAACGCGGCGCGACGCCTATGACTTTCCATGGTTTCCGCGCAAATACTATCCGCGGTGTTATCAGCCCCGGCCTGATCCGCGGATGGTTGCTAACACGAGATAAGACATATCCCAGCACGACATTCAAGAAATAGCTACTTAAGGGGACCGGCAGGCATTTGGCCTTGACTGTCACGGTATGTTACGCTGTGTCTTTTTTTTCTAGACATTTTACATCTTAAATAAGTAAGTAATCAATTCAAAATGCATACCACCGTGTTTGTACACGTCTTTGTTACGTCTGTTCAGAGCCTTTCTTTCGATACGAACACTAAATCTCTCGAAATTAAGAGAATCTCTCTGCAATATACGTATATGAACTTGCAAGGGTCAAAGTCTTGACAAATTGACGCTTCAATATTGCAATGAGCAGTCTAAAAGTGGTCGCTTGGGTTTCCAAAAAGTCCAATCTACGTCTGTATGGAGCCCAAAATGCGAATTTCTATCTCATCGTGGAGTAATTTGTAATATTCGGCAGAAAATTCGCTTTCTGAAGCAAATATGACGTCACAAGATGGCAGCCGCAGAGAGATCCGCACAGATAAGGTAGAGTGACCGCGTTACCGACAAAATGGTTTTACGTGCTTCCACTTTTCGTCTTTATATGACAATATTTTTCTCTGGGAAAGGACTCAATCGAAAGAGAAAGGTCCAATCTACCGCGCACTGGTCATTTCCTATGAAATCGTTTTTATAATTTCGATAATTGTGAAATAGAAAACCGGTCATATTGACCGTGGTAGATTTAATGTTACGGTAATTTATTGGATCATCGCAAAAGCCTTGACAGGATTTTCGATTTATCTTTTATCTGCTCTTTATCACAAAAAATGTTACAATCAGCCGATTAAGTAGTTACCATCGTTTTACATAACTCTTTGCCAACATTCTGGTAGCATTGTTCCTAAACTTTTTCAAAGCGTCTGACGATGTAATTTTGTCCCTATTTTCACATTCACGGAAGAGTTATTCTTAACATCACTTGCTACACGAATACATTACGATCGTAACTATATCGTGTTCGGTGTCATTCTAATCAGACAAAAAGATATGGAAACGATGGTAATAGTTTCATAAAAAAAATATTAGAAAACTTTCTGCTTCGCTTGACGCGGTCGTCGAGCGTGTTCCGGTTCAAAGGGGCATCCCCTCAGTCGTGACAGTTACGGTAGTGATGTTTTCGACAGTTACGGAGAGAATACTGTATTTTTTACAAATATGTGGAACTTATACATGTATTTATAGACGTAAATATTCTTGAAACATTTTTTCTGCTTACTGTGGTTACTAAACTGTAACTAAACGAAACATGGGACCACATAAATTGAAAAAATTGATTATGGGGTATTTTTCGAAAGGAACGGCGACCACTAGATGCAACAAGATGTTATGCTCTAAGACTGAATTAAGTAGCACTAAAATACAAAACATTTTTGTATAAAGCATACGGTATCGATAGGAATGTTATTTTGGAAATTGATTGCGAAATATTTGCAGAATAAATGATTATAAGTCGGGACTAGCCAGCGATATCTCAGCGCAGGGAGGTTCGATTTAGAGACAGGATGTGATGGCGTCAAACGATCGCTCTAAAACACCGTCGGAAATCACGGAATCGGCCTCGACCGGCACTGTAATATCGCATGCTGACGCCTCTGACTCTTGCATTAAACATGAGTTATATGTCGGCATTGTACCCCATACAGAGCTGTAGCGCTGTTAAATTTACATTATGTTCATGTGATCAATTATTGAACGGAACGTGTCAAAGTTGCGACATCGTTGCCTTAGATAATGGATCTTGCAAAACCTTCTATGCATGAGCTAGACATTTTCAAAGAAACTTTACTGTAACACTTTAATATTCAGTAATCAATTCTGCTGCCTGTAAACTCTCAATTATTATTCTGTGAACTTTCAAATTAAATTACTCCCGCGAACTGTCACAGTTCATTTACATTAAATGTTCTCCAAATTTCTAAACGGGAATTTGCAAAAAAATTCCTAATCACGCCTGTAGTGTCATTTAAAAAATGTTGCACCTCTATTATCCTTGTTGACGTGTAAAAATCGAAAGACTGAAACGGTAACTAGAACTGATAGAATTTCCAAGAATTTGATCCGTCTATTCGACACGTATACAAATAGATCCTGAACCTTGAGGAAGGGTTAAATTCGTTCCGGTCGACCGAGAAAAATCCCGGAGACCGTCTGAACGTTTCCAGCACGAGACGAAGCGGAATAAGACTACGAAGCCGGGCGAAGCTTCTTTTATCGGAGACAACGTCGCGCGCTTATCTAGTATCACGATTACCTTCAGCCTGACTGAATAAATAGATCAGCAACAGCCCTTTGCCCGTGCGAATGGACCGAACACACGTATCCGCCAGCTCTCCCCACCTCTCTCTCTCTCTCTCTCTCTCTCTCTCTCTCTCTCTCTCTCTCTCTCTCTCTCTCTCACTCTCTCTCTCTCGTGTACAATCCCGGAACGAACAGATCGCAATAACTACGAACAATGCCACAACGCACGCTCCATAATTCTGCGAACTGGATCCATCTCACGTTTCGGTCTCTCTATCGTGTTTGAAAATGTAGACGTGCCCGTTTCCCCGTGTAATCGACGCCCAGCGGTACAAGGCGATTTGTTTTAGGCTGTAACGCGTGTTCGCATCCGCGGATACCACTAATTGAAGCGAGATCACGGGGCCGTATTAAATTTCAACCGATTCACAAGAGTTCCAGTTGTGTACAAACATTTGCAAGATTTATGACTAAAGACGAAAGGAAAGACAACGCATTATTTTTGCATTGTCACTGATTTATTTGGGATCTTGGTACTTTTAACTCTATTTCGTTAGTTTCGGGAATTGTTTTCTCGTCGTTACTCTAGGGTAAGGAGCCCAATTACTGTGCCTATATGAATTATACTTATGTTTGAAGAACAATGAATATTAGAAAGAGACGTTAAAACTTTTTGCATTAAAATCAGTTAATATGCTGTACCTCCTTGAAAAGGATGATTTCTGAGATCATTTGAAGTAACTTTTTCCTTTGCGAAAATGTTCTCCGTGGCTTTATTAAGGAGTTATTAACAGAAAACACGGACCAATCAGAGCGCTCGGCGACAGCTCCCGCTGAGCGTAGCGTTGGCATTGGCCGAGTCAGAATCCGGTTGCTATGTCCGCGCCCTGATTGGTCTGTGTTTTTCGTTAATAAGTCCTTAACAAAACCGCGGAGAACATTTTTGCAAAGGAAAAAGTTACTTCCAATGGCGTCAAGAATTGCTCCTTTCAAGTACAATATTTTTGAGACACCCTGTATCTCTTTTTTAATATTCTGTATGCTTTAAAAATAAGTGTAGTTAACATAGCCACGGTAATTGACACTCCTACAATAATTGGGGGGTACAAATTACCCTAGTTAAATTATTATTTTCAAATTCACGTTAACGATGAATATAATAATAACTTTATTCGGTATCTTGAATTTCAGGTACTTTAAAACGCGTATTTATAAAATTAATTGAATACGAAACAAGAAAATAAGAGATTTTAAGGTAAGATTTTTAACGTTGAGTTTGTTAAATCTCGCCAGGTAACAGGGATGTTCAACGTGAAGTATAAGTACATTTATTCGGCGCTGTAGGAGTGCATTGATAACGAGCAAATATTTATTCTTCACAAAAAATGCAACGATAAGATAATTCTTATCAAGTTGAAATTTCACATTTCGCACTTTCCCTGCGAAGACAATTATTAAGATAGTCAAATATTCTTGCGGCATACAGTCGCAATGTAAGATATAGAAAAATGTTGAAATTATATTTGAATCAACATTGTGCAGATTTACGCAGATTTTGAAAGTCAAGAAAAATATTCCTCGAACCCTGTACAATCCGTCACAAATAGGTGACGTTAATTTTTCCCTAGATTCAGAAATTCATTTTTATTTTAATATTCGAATAGACAAAATTTGATTGGGGTTTTTAAAATGCATAAATTTTTACTTTCTAGTCTGGGTTTGATAAATTACTTTGATCTTAAGGAAATTTTTGAGATTGAAATTCGTGTTCATCATCATCATCATCATCCAACCGTCCACATTCAGTCTGAAGAAGAGTATCAAAATCGTCATACAATTACTCAGTCTGGCGAATTAAGGTCCCAAACACTGTCAATTACATAGTTATAATAATTATTCAAATAAAAAAGATATTAATATACCACGTTTTTAAGACGGACTAGAAAGTATAAAATACTTTTTCAGATTCCTAACCCCATATAGATAGTCCTGAAAATTTGTGATTGTGAATATTGAATAGCTATAAAAATACTTAAAAACGTGGAGCACAGGATAATAATAAGGAGTGTAGAGAGAGTAGCTGCCGTTCAGAAAACTCACTAATAGTTCATCTCATTTGCAGTGCAATAAAATTGTTAGCGACTGAGGTGAACTATTCATGCGTCAATTATATCTATTGCATGCACCATACGTTTTTTGTTTTAAATCTTACAAGAATTTTCATAGCTATTAAACATTCACAAGTCACAAATTTTCAGGATTATCTGTATGGGGTCAGGAATCTGTGTGGGGCTAGGAAAAATTATTTAATACTTCTTAATCCCTCTTAAAAACATAGTATATCAACCCTTTGCACTCGGCGCCATATTCATTCTAAAATTTGTCTTCCGCCTTCAAATATTTTAATTTTATTCAGACGAAACTGATGTGATTTCCACATATAATATTTCAACGTTTAGTAATCTGTTAAATACAAATTTCGTAAGGTAACAAACACATTTCAATATCTTCTGTAATTTCTTTGAAATAATGCCACAACAATTTCTAGCGGTGCTTCAGAGTCACCCCTCGAGCGCAATGGGTTAAACATTTTTTCTTCATTTAAATAATTATTTTCTGATTTGTAGTCTTGTGAGTGTTGTCATCGAGTTCTGAACCATGTTTAAAATTAGTTTATAATCGATTGCAAAATTTGTACCGAACAGAGAAACAGACAGACAAGAAAGTGGTAAAAATGGCCGGCGATTCGAGGGTTGACACTAAGAAGGGCGATTCCTTTCGGACGAACGGCAACCAATGGAGGCGAGCGATGCTTAGGACGGTTTATTCGAAATTTTACAGGACACGTAATAGGAAAAACATGCGCGCGTTCTCGCGAGAAGATAATAATAGAAGCCTCTCGCCGAACGATGCGGGAAACGGTGAAAGGCCACGCGGGCGTGCGCGAGGGATCGCATCGACGTATGTAATAGAATTTGCCGGAACGGTAATCGCGCGCAGGATCGGGCACGGTCAGCGATAAGCAGTCGCAATAACAAACGACGGATTAATTTCAACAATGGATAACATCGGTGCGACGATGCGACGCGTGCTCGTGTATAAAGTAAACTGTCGAAGATAAATGGTCACTCTTGTTAATACTAAACTTCGCTAGCCAGCGAGCTGGAATCGTATTTATAATTGACGAATCAGCCATTACTCATCGGGTTGTTCGCGTCGAGCCCACCACTCGTTATATGTATATCCACGCGCGTACATACGTACTGTGCAATTTCTCGGTACAGGAGCGCAGATTAATAACGCTCATTCCCGTTTGCCGAAGAAACAGCCTGCCGGTACCTTTAAAAAGTCCCTCTGGCCTGGTACACCCAATAAGCAACGAGGAAATTTGTATTCGGGCCCGACGTTGCACTAGCCCCGGACATACCAATAAAACATCGCTAATTGGTGCGCCGACGCGACGGCCGACCAATTAATAGTTAATTAAACTCTTATTACTTCAGTACCTGGCTTACATTCGATCTACCTTTAATTAATTATCGATTAGTCGCGAGCGCACACGTGCTTCGTTCTCCTTCTCTTCGCGGCACTGCCTTAATAGTGATTTAATCCCTTTCTCCAATACAGTAACCCCCTTTATTGAAAATAGTTCGTTGACAAACCTACGCTATTTTCGAGGAATCCGCTTACTTAACGCGATGTATTGTTTTGATGCGTCTACTGTTAGCCTGATTCTGGGATTACTTAAAATCTGATCGTACCGATGTAGAAAAATTCATGAAAAAACACACTTCATCAGAATATTCACGGATCCGACTTTTAAACATAACAATTTTCATCTGTTTAGTGAACTCAACAGGATACCATATCTAATGCCACCGATGTAGATAATCTCTATGGATAGACAAGTGTGAGGCTTTAATGTATCAAGTTTTTGCATGAATTTTTGTTTTGAGAATAATCACGATCTAATATGCGATAAGTTATTACAGAAAGCCTATAACAAAATTATATCGAAACAATTGAATTAAAACCAAGTGATCTTCATATGACCTTTACGTCTCCACTACGAAAAGTTAACAACAGTAAAATATGCTCCACTCGACACCATTTTGCTCTGAAACATTTTCCGCTACGAGTAATAATAGATTGTACCGATTCAAAATGACGGGTCCTGCAAACCTAGTGTTAAAAGTTAGAAAATGCAATATTTTCCTGTGCAGCATACACATTAACACGTTCGGCGCCGCGCCACCCATATTTGGGTGATGGAATTATTTTTACAGGTTTTAAAATGAATTTTTACATTGATATATTCATTGTACTAAACTCGATTAGGATCTTGTAACATGCAAGAAAGTTGGAGGATTACTCAGTATCATACATTTAATTTTTTGCCATTTTTATTTCATTAAACAACTTACTTTGATTTTATGCAATTTTAGGGTTTCTAGTTGGGCGTTCAAATATATCAATTTAATTAAAAAATAGTTTCAGTATTAATTTTTTCAAGTTAATTTTTAGTGCGTATTTAAATATGAAAGAAGACGGGCTCGGCGATAGGGACAAGCGCCCAATTTGATGAATAAATAAAAGTTACAGTGTGCGCAAGATCTATCGATAAAGCAGCGTCGGATAAAGAGGATCCCTGCGTTACCAGCGATACCTAACTCGGGTCTAACAATAAGCCGTGGCGAAGCAAGGGGAGCCGAGAAGTGCCGAGGGAAGCCGAGATCGGTCGAAAGGCCGGCGACTCCGCACGAGGGGACTCTAGCCAGCTCCATAAGCCGGCTTCCGCTTCGACCGGCGCGAACGGCGGAGGTTGTTCGTGTGTCAGTTCCCTTTCGTTTTCGCCGTTGGCGGTCGTTTCCGATCGGTTTCTTGTATCGAGAAACAAAAAAAAAGTCATCGGAACCGTGTGCCTGTGCGTCCGTGCGTGCACCTTTTTCGGTTTCGCCCGAACGCTGCGTGTCGCGGGTCGCATCGTACCACAGGGCCCTGTGGCAAAATGGAAATATAGTGCGCACGTGAGAGAGTACCGTGGAGATCGAAAAAATGTGACAGCAGTGGCGCTTCGACGGCCGGAGGGGGAGAAACGCCGCGATTTTAGTCGCAACGCGATCTCGCGCCTGCGCATGCGCCTCTCCTCTGTCTCCGTTCCGCCAACGATGCACGAGGGAGGTCACGCGTGAAACCAAATAGTTCCCATAGAGCTGTGTGTGATTAGTGTCTCGCGGCATCGCGAGTGTGATTTGCGTGTCGTTGATATCTTTTTATGCGGATTTCAATGGGATCCTCGGAGGATGCGAGGAACAGCCGGGACAAAGTTTCACGGTGAATTATGCCAACGGTTCTCCCTACGTTTCTCTTCATTCTTTTTCTTCTCTTTTTTTTTTTTGTTTTTCATTTTTATCCGTGCACCGTAGCTTATCCACGGCCCGCCATTGTTCGCTTGTTTTTTAAATTTGCCGCTGGAGGGCTATTCGAAACGCACCGATGCGACCAGCCGGACGAACGACGAAAGAGCACGATACGACGAACCGCGAATATTCACGGGATGCTCGTAACGAATTTAGGGATTCTACTCGACGGATTCGTTTTGTTCGACATTTTTTTCGGCGCGAAGTCCCGTTTGACAGATCTACAAGGCCACCTTGAACGCTCGCTATATTAAGAACGTGAGAGAGCGAGTAATCGTTGCGATGCTTGTCCTCTTCGAGATCTTGCAGCTTTCGTTCAAGAAATGTTTAATTTTAAATTTAAAAATCCTTTTTCTTGTAGGACATTGTTCTATGAGGGAAAGCGAAAGATCTACAAAGTACAATGCATTGGATTATGAACAGTAATCGAGAAACGTAATTACATGGTGGTGTACAGCACAATGATTATCAGAAAACTCGAGAAAAATGTATTTTGCCATTAAACTGCGCTACAACGAACTACTTTATGAACGGTATTAAATATTATGTAAAACTATTATTTGTCTCTTAAGGACAGAGGTTAAATGATTTGTTATTATTTTTACACTTCTGCTTTTAATGTTTCTAGTTTAATAATTAATTTTCTAGTTTCTTTGATGGATTGCTATTAAATATATAATTCTGTATTGTATCAATAGAATTATGTATTGATATTAAATACATAATTCAATATTCAATGCAAGCTAAAAATGAATGCGTACATACTCCACTGTATGTATAATATTTTAGGTATTCTTAACACGTTAACTACCACATATCATTCCCAGAGATTCTCATAAAATCAAAGTAATTTCATTAATGAAAGCGAAACTACGTGCACGTGTGAGCAAGCAAAACTCCAACGTCTGTTAAGAACACCTTTCAGTCGAAGTATCGAAAATTCTTCAGAAATCGTACAAGTCCTACTACGATCCTGTCCAAGGGATCCTCGAAATCTTTTAAGTGCTTAGGACCTTTAAAGGCACTGATAGCATAACGCGTTGCCACTAAAAAATATTTTGTTTCCCTCGGTCTATAGATTCATATTGCTAGACTGTGGATTTTTATTCAAAACAGCAGGGTTCCTCTTTCAATAATTTCAATAAATTGGCAATAATATATAGCCATTCTCAAATGCTTTTAATTGCCTTGCTACTTAAAATTCCACCTACTCCGTAGTCTATCGATAAATAAGCCACTACTATCCCAAGGACAAAGAATAACAGGAACCAATTAGGGTAAGGAACCCGATTACTTTGGGGATACCATGTGTCTATATTAATTATACTTTTTTTAAAGCATAACGAATATTAAAAGACAGATATCAATTTTCTTATTGAACTCAGTTAATATATATATCATATATCTCTTTCTTAAAATATTCATCATACTTTAAAAATAAGTATGATTAACCCTTTGCACTCGACGCTATTTTCAATCCAAAACTAAAGTTTTCTTCCGTCTTACAATATTCTCATTTTATTCATACGAAACAGATCCGATTTCCACATATAATATTTAAATGTTCAGTAATCTATTAAATACGAATTTTCTAATGTAATAAATAGTTTGCAATATTTTCTGTAATTTCTTTCAAATAATGCCGCAACAATTTCTAGCGGTGCTTCAGAGTCACCACCCGAGTGCAAAGGGTTAACATAGGCACAGTAATTGGTAGCTCCGCAGTAATTGGGTCCGTCTTACCCAATTGGAAAAATGGCCGAACGACGAAGAGAATCCGGTAGCAGTAGTTTAAGAGGAGTCGGGTTTTCGAGAGCGGATATGAATAGTTATTCTGTTGATATCATAACCAGCGCCTCGAGGCGTACGCGTTTTCTCATTCTCTCGTTTCTGAGCCCGTGTTCGTCCGCGACGCGGGAGATCGGGCCGAGCGGAGCCCGCCACATAAATCGATGATTTTATAGCGCGATGAATGCGCCATTAAAACAAGACGCAGATGCAAACGCGGGCCGGGACAGACCTCGCCGTAAATCCGCGGATGAGGCACGGGACCGAATAAAATGCGTGTGCCGCAGCGGGGATGTAATGTTAATTGTTGTGGCAAACAAGTCGAACCGCGGTGAGAGTCGCGTGCACGCTCGATGACGATTCGCTGTGTCGTTAAGCTTTTAGCTCTTCTGAATGCATCGCGCTCATTTGGGTAAATAGGTCCGTTCGTTATCCGAACTTGCGGTTCGAGTTTATAAATTAATTCATGATTATAAACACCGGCATTTAGAATCTCGCGAACCGTGAATATCGTTAACACGCGTAACATTGAATAAACGTTGCTTAAGGGGTCATGCACACCTGTGAACGATGACACTAGGCTTACGTTTCAGAACGTTATCCATCCATGAAATTATACTGCACCAAGCGATTGTTAACATTACAAACTCTGGAAAGATAGAGACATGTTAAGAAAATGTTTCGATAAATGATAAATCGCGTATGTGCTCATAAATAACAAATTTATTACTATCTGGCCGTAAGAAGAGCTTGCTGTCAATTTTTCTTTCCAATAATTTATGCGGAGCGTACAATAAATTACCCAGGTTTCCATAAATAAATATGCAGTAAATTGAACGTAACGTGTTCATCTGTAATTAATACCGCTGAGAGTTTGCACTCGGATTTGCACTACACGACAAGAAGTGGTTATAAACCACTGCAAATTGATTCTTATTAATTCTTCTTAATTCTTAATTCAACTGGTATTTCCAGGTCCACGAAATTCGAACCAACTTTCTCGAAACTCGACACAAATTAATTTTATTATCCTGTATCAATGTATTAACGACGGAGAATTTACATGAACCTGTAATTAAAATTTATCTTTAAAAAAATTTATAAACACAGTTTTTCCTGGGGTTGGCCTATGTGTTGCTTCGTCGGTAGATACACGACGTTTCCGAGTATATCGGCGAAAAATGTAAATTACGATAAAGTAATATTAAATTGCCCGTGCTGAAATTGTAGAACCCTGTCGACGGTCGCGAAAAACGGCGAACCGGTTCAGACGCGACGGCGCAAGGTGCAAATAAAAGCCGACGTTCGTCCGGCCGCACTAACGACGATAAAATTTCGCCGAATTTCCACGTTGGCTCGTACAAAAGGGACGGTAATACAACCTCCTCTGGCGACGAATTAAATAAACCCCAAAACTCTCACGGTGCAAGTCGCCGCGTCGTCGTTAATTAGACCAACGATCAAAGAACGTTGCGGCGCTGGATGCGCGCGCGCGCGCGCCTGCGAGTTTCGATACTTTCTTCGGTCGATCCCTTCCATCGTACAGACTCGGCGCGATCTGCATATCGAGCAGACGATCGAAAGCAGCCCGTTTTCCTGATCAATGACAACAAATCGGTTACGAATCGCGAATTATTTATCGTTTATGTGCATGCAAATATGTATCCCGAACACGCGATAACTGAAACTGAATGTATACTTTGACCCAAGGGCTCCGGGGGAAATTAATTTCAAATATTATCATACGCTGCGTAGCATTTATGAAAACACAACAAAATGGAATTTGACCAAATATTGATGGACTTCATCGATTTATTCCCAAATCGGGTGTACCTTTATCGCGCTTCTGTGATCCCTCTATGTGAACTATATTTATGCAAGTTAGAATGGAAATATTCTGAAGCCTCGTAATCGAGAAATAGCTGCCCGTGCGGGCAGAGAATTTGGTGTCCTGGGTATAAGCGACTTGGGTGCCAACGAACCACGCCTGCTTTCCATGGTCCAGCTTATGACAGTATTTCTCCCGCTGACGTCACATAGCCCTCAGTTATGCTATGTATAGGTTTATTTTACATTATTTCAAGTTACAAAGGTAATCTTTAACGTCCTACCTTCAGTTTTCCTTTACATAATAATAGGAATAGTATTTGCTGGCTGTTTACCACCATTTGTTTCCCAAAACTCACATTTTGGAATAGAGATTAATTTCCACTTTTAATCGAAGGGGTGCTAGCATATTTTCGTGATGTTTCCGCGTTAAATTTTTCGCAGAGAAGTTCCGTCTTCCCGATGAAAGTGCCACGGGTACATCTGCTCGAAGATCGATGGCGAAACACTTTAAAAGAACGTTACGAGTGCTGCCATCGAGCGCTTACCGTAGTTGCCCTGATACGAGATGACAGTAATTTAGTTAGACACGTTGCCTAGTCAAAGTCAGCTCCTCGAGCATCACGGTCGGGGAAAAAAGGCGAGGAAAAGAAGTTTCAAGGCTTCTTCCAGCCTCCCCAGGCTTCGAGTGCTTAACAGTTTGCTCCTCCTTGAGTTCCCTTCGGCTGCTTCAAGGTATTTGTCGACGTTCGAATGCACTCGACGAAATGGATCTCTTTACAGGTCGTAAACGTCCGCGCGATCATCGTTTTTTCCTCCGAAGTTTGCCCATAGTACTTGAATTCCTTTCTTAATGGCCGACACTTCGAAAACGCCGGCTGCTGACATCGGTGTAGAATGTCGTCGAACGGAAGTGCTAAATTTTTCTTCGTATCTTTCCCGAGTTTTCAGTCGGCAGTCGGACTTTTCTCTGATCACTATTCATTGCGTCGCAGCGCCTGAAAAACGTCCCGACTCGACTTTGTCGCTATTGCAATATTCGAGCGATATTCAAACGCATCTCCATTCTAAAGGACTTCACATTAAGGTTTAATGAGCTGGGGTCAGCCTTCGCACGGCTACGATAATTTATTCGTCCTCGTAGGTCAGACGCTAAATATCTTATGCATTCGCGGCAATATTATTTTTTAGGTTGTCTTAAATAGAAAATACCGAATGTTGCCTTTCACAAGTTTTTGTCTGTGTCAATTAAACCGCTAAATACGGTTGAAATTGTATCATGTTTAGTGTCACTTTAATCATAAGTTGGCGAAAGTCCCAGAAAGAAATAATGAAAAATAAAGAAATGATACGGGGCTTCTCACGAGGTCTCAGTGGAGGGGATAGGCGAACTGACTAAGATCATGTAGCTCCGTTCGTCTTAGATCAAGACTTTACTGTACATAATGTACTGTCTGCGCCTCGCAAGAAGTCTCGCGTGACTTGACCAATGCTTAGGCTTTGACGTCCCACGCTGCATAGTATGTGCAACCGCCGTAACCAATAGAGCTGCTGGAGGCGTGTCCCTTCCACTCTGACCAATCAGCAGCGTCTTCGTTTCACGAGACTTGTTGCGCGGCACGCACAGTACATACTGAAAACATCGAAGTCGGTGTTCATTTGCCGAGGTTCCACCAGCATGAACGAATTCTCACGCTGTTCTAGAACGTAATGACGTCAGTGGAAAAAATTCTAGGATAATTTCGAGCTCGGTGAACGCGAAAGAATATTACAGTAGCTACCCACGACGCTCCTCCGGGACTGATGCTAAATATCTAGAGCATCGATGAAGTTAAGGTAGTTATTGTCTATCCAATGTTTGCCGAAGCTCTGCGAATGGTGAGTGGATTACTGATTAATCCATCAAGTTCTCATTGTCCAATGACCTCGGCCCGGCTTCGCTCGACCGTATTGCACTAATCATTAATACACGAGGAATATTGCGTGCCGTGATGCGCCGCAATGCATTACAAACTAGTTAGAATGTTACGAGAGCTATTCGTATCAAAATTTTATGACCCGTTCTGCCGGAGTCGCCGGTTTAATTGTACTACGTAATTCGTGCGCACTCGCAACGATCGCGACGCGACGGTAAACCGTGCCGCGTACATAATTCAGAAACTTTTCCCAACCGCCCTGACGAGGCAACTTTCTTTCTTTTTTTTTTTCCCCTCCCCGTGAACCCAGCGGAATCTAGTTTTAACAATAAACCCGAGCTCAAGTGCGTCATCCTCTTGCGTTTCGTGCTGCGGCTTCTCCGCACATCGGTCTCCCCTTCTTCTTTCTTCCTCGCCTCGCCCCGTTTCTACCTTCGCGTCGTCATCTTCGCGAGAGGATGATACAGTGAATTCTCGATATATGTCAACAACACGGGTCTTGCCAGCGCCGTTTATCTCGAACTTCGTGGCCCCTCACGTGGTATACCCCGCGGTAGTGGGGATAATTCCGCGACGTTTGTCATTCCGGTCTCGGCGACATATACAGGGTGTGGCCGAATAACATGTACAAGCGGGCACGAGGCGATACCTAATGAGAAAATAAGAAAAATATATAGAATAGAATTTGATAAACGATGGAAGATAAACGTCGCGGAATTATCCCCACTACCAAGGGGTATACCCTGTGAGGGGTCGCGAAGCTGGAGAAGCCTCGGACGCCTCCTGGATGATATACGACACTGGAAAGACCAATGTTGTTGACATATATCAAGAATTCACTGTCCTATTAATTCAAAGTTTACCCATTAAAATGAAAATTACTATATACATATACGGTGACTCTCACTAATATTCACACGTTATTCGGCCGCACCCTATATAGAGAAATCACTGTACGTAAAACGGATCACTTCTCGCCTTTTGATTTTCAGATATTGCTTACCCGTATGAGGTCGATCATTACAAAAATGGAAATTCCATGTCAAAGAAAACCTTGCTTATCCTGGGCTACGTTCAGCCCTGATTTTCCTTCGATTTCCAGAATTCCGGTTCTACCAATTAGTACGAGTTAACGAAGTTTTGCTTCCTAAGGTAACGAATGGCCTTGTTAGGAGGTGAACGCCCTCAGGGGCTGTTCCGCGGCGTTTATAATCTGCATTCGAGGGAACCAACGCCGAGAACTGTATTATCAGAAACTTAATCGTGAAGCGGTAATCAGCCGATTTGTCCAAATGTGGAGCTGGTCCTAAACGTTTCCTAATATACATTGCTCAATATTATTGATCGTCTGTTCCGTTCAGCTATCGCCCGTGCGGGCAGAGAATTCGGTTTCCCGGGCATAAGCGATTTGGCGGGCAACGAACCACGCCCCCTTTCGATGGGTCAGCCTATGACAATATCTTTTCCCGCTGATGTCACATTGCCCTCGGCTATGCCCGCGGGCAAGGGCGCCCGCAAATAGGCTTGCTGGACAGTACTGATGTATTGTTATTGCACTACCAAAAACTTGCGCCGAAATAACTCAACTATTTGAATGTTTTTGTACCATAATTCTTCATAATTTTTCAATTTCGAAAAACGCAAAAACGACAGATACTTAAGCTGCATTATTATCGAAATTTTTCAAGCAGTTCCTACTTGCACAATATGATTGCAGAATATTATTGAATGTCTTGAAACGCGAATTGCGATGAAGTGAACACTCTCCAAGGAATTCAAATTTTCATACCAAAATAGTGGACGAAAAATGAAATTTTTTCTTTAAACGTTTATCAAAAGTGACATGGATCATAAGAGAGGATTTACTCCTAAGCAAACAGAATAAAAAATGTATAAGTCATGTAGAACAGTTTGTATATTATTAATTTTGGATTCAAAACCATTCTTTACATATCAAGTTGCAATGTGAAGTTACCGATTTGATTCCTCAATTGTCCAAGGAAAATTCCAAGCGTATTGCTCGTAGACCATCAAAATGGTTTCACTCCTTGAATTCTCAGTTTGTATATACAGGGTGTAAAGAAATGTTTGGTCTCAGTTACCGCAGGGGTATTCTACAAAAGTCGTCGCAAAATTGTCCTCGACCTTGACTTCCAAGGTCTTTCTTTTTATTGACATACGCCTAGAATACAATGGAATAAAAAGAAATTTGACCTTAAAGTCCAAGGTCAAGGACAATTTTGTAGCAACTTTTTTTACAGATCTTCAGCGAATACGCTTATAGCAGCCAAGACCAAACATTTGTTGGCACCCTGTACGCTATAAATATTTTATCTGATTGTCGAAACGTTTCCTGAAACGATCGTTAAACGGAAAGCCTGCAGCGATAATTCTCAGGGACGTGTTTCCATTAAAATTTTGACGAGAATTATTCCCGGGCATCGACGCAAATAACCGCCAGCATCTATCAGTTTGTCTTGCATTGCGACGGGTCCAAGGTGAGGGCGGTGTCGTTTTACGCGATTCAAGGGGAAAGCTGTCGAAAAGCTTTATTCATCGTTAAAAGCTTGCTGACAGCTCAGAACCTGTGTGCGCGCCCGTATACTTTGCCGATTTGAAATTGATCCTGTAGATTGATACCCTGCGACCGTTTCCCAATATTAATCACGTATCGCTCGAAGATGTTTGAACATTAATTATACCCGCCACGACCGGGACGATATTCCTCAAAAGAGAAAATCCATTGAACTTGTGTCTCCCGTTTCGCTATCGACCAAAATTCTGACGTCATTGCTAGTTTGAAAATAAAATGTTTAACTTGCTTTTTGGAAACCAGATGTCTGCCTACCGAAATTTGTTGTAAAGACTCACAACAAATAGCCAGTATCAGACTTTAATGTGGAACTTTTAGTTAAGCGATTATGTAGTTTGTAACGTTATCAGTTCCAAACAATTCTCTTAGATAATCTATATTTGCAGCTGAAGCTACCGAATAAAATTTCTTGAAAAATGTTCACTATGTATATGCTTGTTGAACGCATCGTATTATCAGCTACCCTGATTACTAGACAGTCTTTATGCAGAATAAAAATTTTCTGCTTGAATTGCGACAAAGGGAAATGGAAATTTATTTAATAGGTTGAAGATGCAACGGTATTTTTAAGTGACACCTAATTTTTGTCATAAATGCGCAAAATCCGCCGTCTACTGATTACAAGTGTCAATAATAGGAATAAAATCTTCATAAAAAGGTAATTGGCGTGGCCAGTTGAAAATCCCGTAATTTATGGTAGGAAAAGAATCGTGGAAATAGTTTTAGCATGCACGGATATTTTCGCGGCAGACTCACAGGCAAAGATAGAACCACTTTCCCTCCGAAGGAGAATAACCGGGTAAATTCTTGAGGGTTGGCTCGAAAGTGTGCTCGTTCTCGCTCGATTGCGTTTAGGTTCCGCCAGTCGTCCAATAGAAATCACAATGACAGATGTATTCTTACGTGTCGTTTCGCAGTGTTCGACCGGCATAACGGTCTTTTGTACCTCGCGTTGCTCCCTCGTCTTCCACTTGCCATGAAGCTGAAATCACTTCAACACGCTCATGGTTCCTTCCGCCGCGCGATTTTTCCCGTGGCGATTCGTAACGGGGAAAAATCAGCGTTCGGAACATTCGTAAAATTTGTAAAAGTGTTCTGCGGAACATTTGTAAAATTTCTCGATTTCGCTGTTCCTCTTGGAATTCACGGGAATGATATTTACTTGTCACAAATTCTTACATATCAGTGTTGTTTCACATATTTTTTAATTTTTTTCCTTCGAGATCAACGTTAATCCTCTTAACACCAAACCTACCCCAACCGGTCAAAATGATCGATTCCAGATTTTTTTACTTAACAATTATCGAGATAATAAAAATTATGTCATGAGAAATGATTATCTAAGGAATTATTATTTCATAAGAAATGATTGTACAGATATCTTTCTCATTTTTATAAGGGAACATGTGCGAGTTACTTTTAAAGCTCGGTTAGTTTATTGTTAAATAATCGTTTAAACTGATTGCTAAAAAATTGCGATCTATATAGGGCTTTTTGTATCTCTGGGACAAAATGGACTGATCTCTCGAGAAATGATTAAAGATTCTTAAGATGAATTATACTGCGTTAAGGGAACATGTACCAGGTACTTTTAAAGCTCGGTTGGTTCATTGTTAAACAATCGTTTAAAATGATTGCTAAAAAATTGCAATCTAGATAGGGCTTTTTATATCTCTGGGACAAAATGGACTGATCTCTCGAGAAATGATTAAAGATTCTTAAGATGAATTATACTGCGTTGCGCTTCTCTTTAATCGCCGAAAAAGACATCGAGCCAGCTCATCAGAGCACATCGAGCGAATTGTTTTGACCCGTGCCGTTATGAACACATCTTCCCGGACACTCGAACGAAGAATAGAGGAACGGAGGAACTGCATGCCCAGACGAGAAACCCGTCAGTTGGGACGAAGTGAGAAAAGAGAAAAACACGAAGGGGAGAAGAAGCGGTCCCCGAAGAAGGGAGAGAAGTCGGCGAGATTTCGTCGTTTTTCTTCTTTTCTCGTTTCTTTTTCCCGGTCGCAAGCCTCGGTTATTTCTGGCCCCTTCTCCTCACCGCTACTCGCTACGCGTTTATGCGAGCGGAATGATTCCCATAAAGCAAACGAGAGAAGATTCCCCGTCGAACCACCCGGAGCTGGTTTAATTGCGCGAACAGTTTCGATGATTGCCCGGTTCTGTTATCGGGCTGCGAGTTTTCCGAAGCAATTAGGTTTATATCAATTGCCATGTAATTCTTGATGGGAAGCTAAAGTAGACATCAACTGGTAGAACTGTATTGCGCCTAGCATGGTTGCCGATTTCAATGATTTAGATTTTATACGGGCCAAGCGGAAAACCTAAAAAATCTAACAAAACTAAAAAATTAAAAAATCATGCAAAAATATCTGGGATATAAATGAACGATGGATGGCAAAAGTAAAGGTTTCAAGGTTTAAACACGGGTACCCTTGTGTTTAATATTACACGGATCAAGGTTCGGACTCGTTTATTACACGCGAAAGCTCTGTGTCCAATCCCCCCACCTTTCGATATTCCATGGGCCAAAGCATCCCTCTGAACATGACAATTGCACAACCCATGCTATAACATGCCCCAGTTTTCTTTCGATATTAGACGATGACTCCCGGACGACTTTCGACGTACTACGGATGAGGGTACCGTCGCGACTGGGCATTGTTCTTGAGCGGGCTGAGAGTTTAGGGGCCGAGCATCTGTCGTTGGAAAAGAATTTAACACACCCTCTAGTTCTGGTGCTAAGCGGTCTCAAGCGCACAATTTCAAAAGAAGAAGAGAGGATGGAGATTTTCTTGTTAGGAAAAAACATGTCACCGTCTTGAATCGAAAGAAAAACTACATTCCTTCGATATAAGTCGATGGCTCCGGAACGGCTTTCGACGTATTGCGGATGAGGGTACCTACATAACTGGACATTGTTCCCGAGCGGGCTGAGAGTTTTGGGTCCGAGCATCTTTCGTTGGAAAAGAATTTAACACGCCCTCTAGTTCTGGTGCTAAGCGGTCTCAAGCGCACAATTTCAAAAGAAGAAGAGGGGATGGAGATTTTCTTGTTAGGAAGAAACATGTCACCATCTTGTATTGTGGTGTCGCGTCGATCCCGGAATTGGGACGAATCGTATCGCGACTAGGTAAAGGTTCAACAGCGAATGATTGTACTGTCAATCTCCGGAAAACTGGTCTTTATTGAGTTATGACAAGACTTGGCTTGTTGTTAGAATCTCGGTGTTTTTAACAGATCGGTTTTTGAAGCAGTTTTGACTTGGTTACAATCGTATAGGAATTAGGAAAGCTCGGTTGTGGTGTGGTTTTAGGAAGTTGTCTATGATTGGTTGAAGGATGTGTTTTTGGAAGGTGTTGGAAGTGGTGGAAAATTAGAAAGAGTGGGATTAATTAGAAGGTACATTTGGTTACAGGCGGCTACGGCTAGAAAACTATAAATCTAGGTACAAGAATGGTTCGCAGTTCAATATGTGCTGAGTTTTTCTCGGATTTCCCACTACGCTAAATTATGCTAGATTTTTTATGACGGTCATGGTCATTATGTCGCGGGTAGCTGGTTGACCTTCACGGTCGTACAGATGTCCCTTCGCAAAGGGTTTTTTCATTGTTCTTGAGCGGGCTGAGAGTTTAGGGGCCGATCATGTTTCGTTGGAAAAGAATTTAACACACCCTCTAGTTCTGGTGCTAAGCGGTCTCAAACGCACAATTTCAAAAGAAGAAGAGTGGATGGAGATCTTCCTGTTACGAAAAAAACACATGGTCGTCTTGTATCGAAAGAGAAACTGTACTCCATAGCTGGAAGGAATTCACAGGGCATAAAAAGATGGAGCGCAACCGATCTGCAAATTCGTGGCAACTGGGTTCCGAGACACTCGAGTCCTTCAATCGTCCTATTGTTCGCCGATCAGCGACGCCACGATTCCGTACAATGAATACATTAAACGCGGCCCAATTCTTGCGGTTAATCGCCGGCTACGTAATCCCTGGTAACGGCGTTTGCATGCATATCATTCTGAAAAGACAAAGGACGGGGCTGTGCGCTCGGCCCGGCCCGGCCCGGTCCGGCCCGATCCGAGCTCCCCTGCCCCTTCCTGCCTCTTCCTCGTTCCCGTTCTCGTTCTCGTCTGTTTATCGTCGTTTCCCTCCCGGACGGACGGGCTCGACGAAGACATCGCGCTGCCAACAGTCTCTGGAATCTTAATTACGTTACGGTCCATTCACGGCAGCTGATGCGCCGTTGTCATATCATCGTATCTGATTAACAAACCTCTGACACAGAGAAGGACGGGAGCGGTTTTTCATGCCGCGCGGAGAGGGGCGGCTCGGAAAACTCGCGGATACAAACCCGCTCCTTTCGCCTAGTATCGCAGCAGAAAGCACGTGTTTGCCTAACCCGGCTAGAGAACGCGTGACACAACCGAAAAGGGGCCGCTTTTCATTAGGGACCTCCACCCGAGGCGGATGATGATGAAAGGGGACGAGCTTAGGCGCGACGATGGGGAACGACGCTGTTTGTTCACGATCCCTGGGAATTCTCTGAACCCGGGCAGCCTCGTGATAAAATTTTTACGGTGCCTCGTGTTCCCCGTGCCGCGCCCGAATTCGGTGTCATTGGATTTCTGGAAATTTGGTAGATAAAGCCGACCAGGAGTTTGATCATGTTGTTTGACCGTGTTGCGTACACACGGGCGTCTCCGGATTAAACGCGCCAGGTTGGATCTTCTGAAATGGGGCCAGCAAAAGATTTCTACGCTTGTAAAGAGGTTCCAAATATCAGACTCGATATTAACACATCGTTGACCGGCAATTTTACGCAGGGGCTATCTCACATCACCAGCTATTATTTCGTAATTAAGTGTGGAAGTGAAATAATCTAAATAAACTTCAATAAACCTTATTTATACATAATGCATTGAAATGAAACTTTGGACATGCCTTTTATATAACTTTTTATATCCTTTTTTGGTATGATATTGTCCCAACAACGGTTGGACATGAAAACAAGAGTTAACTCGTGACCGGTCAACAATGTGTTAAGAACTAAGACTTCGTAGTTCGCGGTAAGGTAGAGTGACTACGTTACCGACTAAATTAAGCGAAAAATGGTTTTACGTGTCTCAAGTTTTCGTCCTTATATGAGAATATTCTTCGCTGGGAAAGGGCTCATTCGAAAGAGGAAGGTTCAATCTGGCGCGCGCGGGTCATGAACTGACGAGATTATGCAGATATTTGGTAATATAAGCTTCAGAAGTAGGACAAAAATTGACGATGTGCGCGCCATGGAATCCAAGCATTTTTATGCAATTGGATGAGTTTTCTGGGTGTAAACGAGAGTAGCGCGCTACAAAACATCTCCAGCTACAAATTGAGCTACATTTTGTCTTGATTCTCCGCGAAATAAAGCCAAAAACTTGAAGCACGTTTCTCGCGTCAGAATTCGTAATATCGATAATACAGAGAAAACAATGTGACAAGTTTAGTCACAGACTTAGGACCCATCGGATCAAGACCAAGACGGATCTTAAGTCAGTGGTTGAAGCTGCTGACTCTGCAAAAGTCAGGTGACTACCCTTGGCCCTTAAGCATCAGCATTCGCAAGATTTGCTAACAGCTTATTGTTCATGATCACAAAAACTGAATTGTCTCGCTACCGCCGTGAAAAGTTCTCTCGAATTTCGACGGCAATCCGAGGCAAACACTTCAGCGTTTGAGAAGCGACTATATCCCTTCATCGCGCCCACGCGAATAGCTGTTCAGGCACAAAAACGTCTGCTTCGGCTGAGACAACTGTGCCGTGAAGCGTCTTTCCATTCGCTTTCGTCGCAAAACGAGCAACAGGAGTTACGGTAGCTACTCAACTCGAGCCTACCATCTCGTCCGCTAAGTACCAAGAAACGTCATGTCATGCTTCGCTTCGGCTGAAAAAGAAGAAAAAGAAAAAGCGGAAGTTGCTCCCGCAACAACGCTTTCAATTAAACCCACGCGCGAAGGAGCACAGAATCGATACCGATCGGCGTAACGCGTCGACAATGTTCTAACGATTCTTACCACTTGTAGGTGTAATTTACGACGTAAGCGACAAGAATCATTGGAAACTGTTATGTCTTTATAAATTCCCGTGTATCCAGTGTTGCGAAACATTTTCGCACGATTCTACAGGGTACAGCACTTTCGCAGCACGATCCTCATTTCGCTTTTCACTTCCATTTCGTTTGTACTAACCTCTCCTCGTGCTGCTATCATTTGTAGGAAATTTTGTGTAGAACCTTATAACTAGACTGTAGATCTTCTGGGTACATTTGTGATGATGTTATCAGCGCAGAAAATAATTGTTGTTTAATATTGTTAATTACACAATTCTTCAAAGTACCCAATTTCGCGTTTTTGAGGTGGAGGGTGTGCCAGATAAGGAGGTTAAAAGTGTCTCCAAACCAAATTGAATTTGCAATAGGCCATTCGATAATTTATCCACAGAATATACTTTCTGCCAATTTTCAACCCCATATGTCGACATGTGGGGTAATAATGGGGTGACAAAGGAAATCAGATTTTTCCGTAATTTCTCTTATCCTCTTCCATTGAAAATTCTGAAAAAATCAGGAATATTTCAGCCACTACAATGCACATCTATGAATTTTTTCAAAATTTTTAATTAAAGAGGATAAGTGAAATTACGGAAAAACCTGATTTTCTTCGTCACCCCATTCCTGCGCCCCATGTTCACATATAGGGTTGAAAATTGTCACAAAGTGTTCCCTTTAGATATGCCATCGAATGTCCTATACCAAATTCAATTTGTTTTGGGCGCACTTTTGACCTCCCCACCCGACTGCGCCCTTCATTGGACAAGGGAATGTCTTCCATTCTTTTCCAGTATCGAATTCTCCTAATCTCAATAACTGTGAAATATAAAACCGGTCATTTGCCGGTGGTATGCTTAGCGTTAATAAGGGCGAAGTACCCTTCTCATCCGATACACGACGATTCCACAGTTCCTCTGAGTTCGTCTCGATGTCCGCGATTAGGCGTCACCACTCGTTAACAGGTTCCAGATATGTCCGTCGTTTGACTTCTCCGTATCTGTGCGGCAGTATCGCCGGCGGGCCGCAACGATCGTGCGGTTACCGCGACGCCGCATAGAGGAACGCCGTTCAGATAAAGGCGAGCTCGCACGGAACAAAACGGAACGGAACGGAGCGGAAACACGTGTACGCGGGATCCCGGCAAATCCGGGATAACGGCTCGCGAAATGTCGGGGATTTAAATGGAATTGGTCGAAGAGAGTCAAATGGTTTTCTACGCGGCCGTTCCCTCCAACCATAACCCGGGCTGCGCGCGTTCGCGGCCGAAGCTGAAACGCTGGAAACCTCGG
The DNA here is from genome assembly GCA_028454255.1 of Halictus ligatus. Lineage (NCBI taxonomy): Eukaryota > Metazoa > Arthropoda > Insecta > Hymenoptera > Halictidae > Halictus > Halictus ligatus. The sequence continues at coordinate 7,136,774 of CM052135.1, forward strand.
CTCCGCTCGGTGTATCGAGGATAATACGCGCGGTCTTCCTTCGTCTTTCTCGTTTTTACTCCCCTCCTCGGCGCCGTGCTCGTTGTCGCTTATCGCCGATTTGCCGTGGAACGATTGCCACGATACTTTTCGGATACAGAGGGGGACCGGTCGGGGACTTGTAAGAGTCTTTGAGCGCGTATGAAGGGTTTTAGTTACGGTTCATGCTTTCTGGAATTATACCCTTGTTTGTAGCCACCTTTTTTTCCTCTTGCCTTTTTTAGGAGCTCCGCCAAGGTGGACAGCGGGCCAGATTAACTGTAATATAGTATCGAGCCGTACTTTGTGGCGAATAATATCCGTGCAGCTTTATCGTTAGTTCACTTGAATTGAATTTGCAATAGGTCATTCGATAGTTTATCCACAGAATATACTTTCTGCCAATTTTCAACCCCATATGTCGACATTTGGGGTACTAATGGGGTGACAAAGGAAATCAGATTTTTCCGTAATTTCTCTTATCCTCTTCCATTGAAAATTCTGAAAAAATCAGGCATATTTCAGCCACTACAGTGCACATCTATGAATTTTTTTAGAATTTTTAATTGAAGAGGATAAGTGAAATTACGGAAAAACCGTAAGGGTTGAAAATTGTCACAAAGTATTCCCTTTAGATATGCCATCGAATGTCCTATAGCAAATTCAATTTGTTTTGGGTGCTCGAACGGAAATTACTAAACATTACCAACATATGATAACTTTCTGTCATGAATGTGGAAATCTTGGCCGCTGATCTATCCGCACGATTAACCCTTTGCCCTCGGCGCTATTTTCATTTTAAAACTAAATTTTTCTTCCGCCTTAAAACATTTTCATTTTATTCATACGAAATTTTATTCATGCGATTTCCACAGAAAATATTTAAATGTTTAGTAATCTATTGAATATAAATTTTGTAATGTAACAAATGTTTTGTAATATTTTTTGTAATTTCTTTGAAATAATGCCACAACAATTTCTAGCGGTGCTTCAGAGTCACCACTCGAGTGCAATGGGGTTAATTGTTTTTTTCACTAATTGGAAATTTGGAACTTCCATGTTTAAGTTGGATACAAATTATACTAATGCGAAAACGAAACGTGGAAATTCCGTCGAAAATTTGAGCAACGTTTCCAGAGAAATTAGGCAAACAAATGCCGATTTTGTTACGGTTCTATAGTATGCGGCGTATTTTTGATAAATAAACGAGAAATAAAATTCAGAAAATTGGAAATAAATTTAAATTGGGAATAGAAAACATGTTTGGTTAAATGGCTTGAAAACTATTCATTATATTAAAACGTGTTACCTATCTTTTTGTTTTGTTAAATTATCTGTAGCTGTTAAGGAACCGTTAAAAATTCCGATATTATTACTTTGTGTTCTTCAATGGAAAGCAATAAATATTTCGCAAAAATATTTGCGTCACTTGGCCACTAATATGTAAAATATTGTAATTATCAACGAGAGTCTTCTATGCGAAAGATTATTTAATTATGACAGTAGAAAACGCATATCTCGCGAGAAAGACTAAACCGATTGTTTCTAAAGCGAACTTGCTCGCGGATGCTAAACTATAGTCACTATTACGAGAGCCTAATTCCCTCCGTCACCATCTAGCCAGTTTATTCAGCGATTTTCTAGCTCATCGCGAGCAATATCTCACTCGAAACGATACATCGTTCAAGCTAATTAAAAGCAGCCGGACAATCGCGCGCCATTCATCTTATTAGCTTGATTCACGCGGCGTGCACTAACCCAATTGCAGAACTTGGCGAAGTTGTCGCAGTGGTTGAACATAATTAAGCGGGAGCATCGCGAACAGTTCTCCCATGTATTTGCGAAATCGGTTGGATCCTCGCGAGTCACCGTCGATCATGCTATCATGGCGTCCCTTTCCAGACGTTACAGCCAAATCGCCGGACGTTCCTTTTTCTCGCTGTCGTATTCTTCCCGTTGACCGGTGACCCTAATTTGCGCTCGGTCGCTCATCAATTCCGAGGATTGCCGAGGCTCGTTTCGAATTGATTCGATTAAGCTCGACACGGTTAAAGAGCAACGTTTCTAGCTTGTTTGTGCCCATAAATGGCTCCTACGCCGGTCTCGATCCTGAGTCATCGATCCCGGGAACGTAATTCCCCTCGTCGAAAACCTTTCCGTTCGAATTCGAAATGGGGCCATTTTATCGCGCTATTCGAGACGTCACGCGTCATCAGTTTGTACACATTAAACCGACGTGTAATTAATTATTAATCATTCCGGGATATATCGCCAGGATGTTTCCGAACAAAATGTGTACACGTTGGTTAGTTCTAAAAATGCGATGTTTAGTTAGTAATTTTCTAAATTTTATACGTAGATTTATGGAGTGCGAGTCTTCGAGGCTTTACTGCCAAAAATGCAACATAATTATTGGAGGCTGTTTCAACGCTAGTACTACTATAGTAAGTAGTACTACTACGCTAGTAAGCACTATAAAAGAACCAGTCCAACAAAATTATCAGTTTTTTAGTTTATTAAAAAATCTTCTCACGGAAATATATTTATAATTTCAATATTTCTAAAGGAAAAAATTAGGGGCAAGTCATTTTGACTCATCCGGTAGTTCTTGTGTTTTTATGCATAAAAATGGGAACCTTATTCAAGATTTTTGTACACTTTTCCTGAAAATAAAAATTCACCAGAAACTTTTCATGTACAACCTACGTTTCAAAAGATTGAAATTGGAATAAAAATCTATATTCTCAATTACTTCGTGGCTTTAATTAATAAAAGAACGCGCCTAAGAAAAAAAGAATTCAAAGAGAATAACATTATGATAAAAATACTTTTTCTATGGATTTTTCTAGATTTCGAAACCCACTTCGTTAAATATGCTAAATATTGCATTTGAAATTTGCTTTTTGTTAGCTATAATATTTTAGTAATACGACGAGGAAATGTATATAACCTTAGAAACTATAACCTCATAATGATATAACATTGTATTAGTATGTTATACATTACATTTAAACAATTTTATTTTTGAACTCTGAAAATCTCTGAAAATACAATCCTCACCATATTATTGTTGGTAACCAATACAGTGAATTCTCGATATATTTCAACAACACGGGTCTTGCCAGTGACATATATCGCACAGGAGACATACACGAGCCGCGTGTTATGTTTACATTCCTCAACACCCGAGGCCTCTCGAGCTTCGCGGCTCCTCACGGGGTATACCCAGTGGTAGTGGGGATAATTCCGGGACGTTTATCATCCAGGCCTTGGCGACATATACAGATAAATCACTGTGCACCTTGTTGAATCAAATATTTTGTTTTGCGCAAACCTTTCGTTAAGACGTTTCCATTTCGAATTTAAGATAGGTATAAACTCTGGAAAATGCACACAGTATTTATTTAAAAAGTTGTACATATATCTAAATGTCCCCAAAATACGTAAAAGTCGTTAGGTGGAAGCGAAGAGGAGGTTCGATAAAATGTTAATCGATTTTCCGGTGGCGCGAGAATGATTCTACGTTACCTCTAAACTTTCATTATCCAAAGCGCGATGGCCGGCTAAATTCGGTGTTTGTTAATAATCGACGAAACTCCCGAAGTTCCAGTAATTATCGTTCCGGGGCGGTTTTTGCCCGCGGCTCGCCGCGCCCTCGTCAGGGGTAGGAAACGCGCGACAAAATATCCGAATACCGGCTACAAAATGGTGTACAGATGGTGCATAATGTAATACACCCAGCGTGTAAATGGTATATATGACGCGGCGGCGACCACGGAATTCGGTATATTGCAACCTGTAATCCCGAATAATTAAAATCAGTATTTAACGCCGCCGGGGGAACACGGAAGAACCTGCCCGCTCGCTCGAACGCGCGCGCGCGCGCCTGCAGGCGGCCAAGCAGGAATTTTCGAGCGGGTTAGGAGCGGATGAAAAATTGACCGAATACTTCAGCGATATCCGAGATTTTCTGACAAAATATTTCAAGAACGCGGACGGGAAGAGTGCATTTTTCTCGGTCGTGAAATAACACCCGATCGAATCACGCCCGTACGTACCGAGATTACGGGCTTTCATGAAGCGGTTGCCGCGGCCATTTTCATCGATTACGCCCGGTCCCGAAACCCCGTCTTTCATTTCTGACGATCGTGATATCGAGATTCCTCGCGACTCGCCCTGTTATAGGTGACGTTCTTCCAGGTAAATGTCTCGGGAACGATCGTTCGCGTTTTTCGCGCTGTTCTTCTTCGCTCGCCTCGAGAACGTTTTATCGCGAGCCTAGCCACGGAAGCGGCGTCGCGTTATCGTTTCACCCTGCGCCCCCTGTGTCTCTGCTCTACGTTCTTCTTTTTTTTCCCACCAGCGCAGCGCAGCAGCGCAACTGGATATCCTGGAAGAAACGGCCCGAACGGCCGTTCGACGCCGCTGTTTTACGAGCCGGCGATAGACTTCACGCGTGTGTACACCAATTCTTACGTTTCCATTTCGTTTCCCCGCCGCGGCATAAACGAAAGTCATGCCGGCTTTCGCGCGCGCGCGCTTCATTTTCAATATACCCTTGGAACACCTGGAGCATAGGGTCGCGCTGCCATCTCCGACTCGTTCCTCGGCGACGATGTTATTGTTGGCGCGACGCCATCCGGGATCCGTTGTTCTTGGAAAAAGTCAAATATTTTTAAACGCTTTCGCGATCGTCCGGATACGAGGGCTGTGTCTCGCGAATTTTCTCTGTATTATACGGAGTGTTAAAAATAAAACCGTTCAATGTTTATACGGTATATATGGAGCACACTGTGCCGAGTAAAGAAGCTTCAGTAAACGTGGGTCAAAAGGTGAACCGTTTCTGAGATACAGTGAGTGTAAAAAGTATTCGTACACCTCTTCTAGGCTTCGAAAACCATGTATTTCTCTATGTAATTGCGCACATGTTTATAAAACGACACATAATTGTAATTGTTATATATTTTAACTACATACTGTCATATAAATATACTTGAAAAAGTTTAACGTTAACGAGAAAAATGATAAAGTATGAGAAGTGTCTCTAAATTGGCACGCAAAAAGTATTCGTACAGGTACAAGAATGCACTTGGAAGGCGTCCGATTGTTTATATTATGGTTTAGCGGGACCCGAGAAATAATCAGACAGAGTCTTTGATGCACAGTCTAGTGGCTACCGTCTGCAAAACTAGTCAATTTTTGTAACATTCGGTAAAACGGGTCGTAAAGGTAAGGAAACAAGTGAGACTAAAAGAAAAATTATTATACAACTGCATAATCCGTGCAAATCATTGCGAGAAACAGCAAAAACAATTAATAGGCCACATAACACTATACAAGGAATTATAAATCGATATGGTGAACGAAAAACCAATAAAAATACAGGGAAATCTGGTCGAACGTTTTATAGTGCGTGAAATAAAAACAAATCCTAAAATTAGTGCCCTTAAGATAATATTAACGTTAACTTTTCGTTCGTTTATTCATGTCACATTTTGTAGTTGAAACATATAATCATCGTAATTGTATTTTTGTTTTATAAACGAATGTACAATTACATAAAGAAATATATGGTTTCCTCAAACGACAAGCGGGGTACGAATATTTTGTACACTCACTCTATAAACATTTTTGTTTGCTAGCATTATGATCAACTTACTTCCGCAGCATGCGATGCTTACTTCAGTGTTTATAAACAGCGTTCTGAATGCCCTCATTCGAGTGCCGACAGTAGATCTCATCCGGAGTTTGTCAGCTGTGCATCGAAGAAAGGAGAACACGTGGAAAATCTTCTGCAACTACCAAAAGCCAAGTAGCAAATGAATCATGATGTTGGCAAACAAAAATGTTTATATCTCAGAAACGGTTCACCCTTCCACCTATGTTTACTAAAGCTTTTTTACTCAGCACAGTGTGTTCCATATACCATGTAAACAGTGAACGGTTTTCTTTGAACACCCTGTATATGTCACCGAAAGGTAGGGTAACAAGAAGTCCATAAATTATTCATTTGGGAATGATAACACCTTCGATGCGGCATAGTCGAACGCCAACGCTTTATGCTGTTCAGGCTTGGGCATTATCGAAATAAATTATTTGGAGAATAATCGTTCATATAATGTATTATATAAATACATTATAAAATGCATTTTAAATAAATACATTATATAATACGTTTTATATAAATACATTATAAAATACATTATACACTACATTTCTATTATATTAATGTATTATATTAATGTTCATATAATGTATTATATAAATACATTATAAAATGCATTTTAAATAAATACATTATATAATACGTTTTATATAAATACATTATAAAATACATTATATAGTACATTTATATTATATTAATGTATTATATAAATACATTATAAAATGCATTTTAAATAAATACATTATATAATACGTTTTATATAAACACATTATAAAATACATTATATAATACATTTCTATTATATATTTACATTGATAATAAATTTCTATTATACAAATATATAAGAATACAGCGTGTTTATTCTAATTTGTAACCGTCTAATAATATGATGTGACACGTAGTATGATTGAAGCCTTTTGAAAAGCTTTAGTTCTTGTAGAACAGATCATCTCAAAATGTCCTTGACGATACGACAACCGTTCCTATCGATTTTCTAATACAGTAAAGTCTTGATCTAAGCCCGAACCTCGGGTCCGTGCTGTGACATAGATCAAGTCTCGCCAGACGAGGGGAGGGAGCACGAATTGAGGGGAAAAAGCGACCCCCTCCCTGCCGGTACCGGAGCATGCGCTACAGAGACGAAACGCGTCACGTGTCCGGGCCACGGTAGAAGGGGAAATTAGAGTGGGGGCAAGCCATAACCTCAAAGAATGTCCGATTCAAGATACGCTTGCTAGATCGTGAGTTATGCACGAATCCCAATTGAAATCCAGCTTTACGAAAGCCATTATATTTTTATTCCGGAGAACTGACTAAGATCGTGCAGCTCCGTTCGGCTTGGATCAAGACTCTACCGTATAATTTCATTTTTTCCTGGCATTAATTGTGACACGAATAGATTCTAGACAGACCGACATCTGCATAGACGTTACTTGGCTCGGTGGAGGGGAATTATTTAAATCTTCATTTAATTGTCCGATGAAGTACGACCTTTCGCTTCGGAATATTTAAATTGGACTAGAGTTGTGCAACAGTTCGCAAGCCTCGAGTAGAATATACTCGACACGGCCGCATATTTGAAAACAAATTTCCCTTATTTGCATACCCGTTCGAACGATAATTTGCGAAAGCAAATGAAAAATACGGCTTCCACATGTTTACAAACCAGACACGTTACGCGGATATCCCTCCCGGGCAAAGAGACCGTAGTCGCTGACCGCGAAAGCGTTAATCAGAATTTAAGATCGCTCCTTTCATTAGTCGCACGCCAACTTTCTACCGGCCGTGATTTTTCCGAAGCGATCCGCCTACATTTTTACCGATAAAACACCGGTGGCTCCGTTGATCCGTGCGGTTGCCTTATCGGTCGCCAATTAACCGCAGCAGATGTTTCCGAATGAAAATGTCCGCGGTGTCGACGAAGGAAATCAGTGGGCGGCTGATGATCGGAGCAACACGACGCGACGCTCGCATAAACGGAGCGGACGGTGCGTGGGTCCTCGGCACGGTGTCGCGTAACAGCCAAGACGGCTTCCTTGTTGGTAGGGTCTTCTAAGCCCTTCGTAACAGGACTGCCGCGAGCAACACCGGAAAGAAAAAAAGTTACCGCGGCGATGTACTCATCGGGACACGTAACAAGATTTTTCAACTTGCTCGACTCTCGCCTTCGCTACCGCTAAAATGTACAGGGTGGTTGGTAACAAGCGGAGAGGGGGTGATTCTACGCGAAAAAAGAAGTCGAAAATATAGAATAACAATTTTTCGTTTCAGGCTTCGTTTTCGGGAAAATCGACTTTGAATTTACGCAAAGTACCCGCGCACTTGATCGCGTCTCGTTATAACGGATCTCGCTGTAGATCGTTGTCTCGATTGACGTTATGCTGATAAACACTTCCAATGTGAGCGAAGTGTTTTCCTACTTATTAACTTACTATCGGTTGCGAGCAATTGAAAGAAAAGATTACTGTAGCCTTTCATACTTTAAAATAATCGAATACGTTAGAAAGTGTTCATAGAAATTGAATTAGAAGAGCAGAAGTATGTGTTCGGCAGAATGGGCAAAATTTTCAGCAATTTTTGTAATTCGAAACTTTATGATTACTTCATATTACTTCATTATGTATTCCTAATTTTCCGTTACGGCAAAAACAAACTTAAACTGCGATAATATCCATCGAGACAACGATCTACAGTGAGATCCGTTATAACGAGACGTGATCAAGTGCACGCGTACCGAGCGAAAATTCAAAGTCGATTTTCTCGAAAACAAAGCCTCGAACGAAAAATTTTTACTCTATATTTTCGACTTCTTTTTTCTCGTAGAATCACCCCCATTCCGCTTGTACCACCCTATATAACGGTACCCCCGTCGACAGGCAGACACGCTTATGCGGGTGACCTAGAACTGCAATGTAAAATACCCTCGTAGCTTTCAAGGGCACAAGGAAACTACCAAGAAGGAAGATAAATATTAAAAAGAGAAATTATGAGGAACGAATTTTCTCGAGTTCTTGGTTCCTAAAATTTCAAGGTCAACAATATTGTTCTCAGCAGAACCATATACGTATGTACATAATTTTTAGTGCATACAGCTTACCATTTACTATGACCAAAAACTATAGATTTATGGAATTACACGTATAATTAGACTGGGGATCTTCATGCATTTATGAAGAAATTGATTGGGTGTAATATGGAACAGTAAAAGATTAGAAAATTTTAAGAATATTATAATGTTGTCCTTAATGTAACAAAGTCATTAAGAGATGAAATCAATTTTTGTTTCCACTTCCCACAATCAATGCAGAATATTTTTATGTTTTATACAGATCTATAGTCTGCGTAACAGGTACCTTTTCGTGGAAAATAACTATCCACATCAATTAACGCATAAAAAAATAAATGATTACGTTTAAACGAACATATTGTGCAAGAAACCCGTGCACTAAGTCAGTATTAAGAATTTAATAGATTAATAGATAGTTTATCTGATAAACGATTATAAACGCGTTTCTATTCCCTACATGACTCACGAGCGGATGATAGCATTCAATGCAAAAACAATTAGCAAAATCTATCCGGTTGATGTCAGTAAATACTACATAATATAATTCCCAAAAAGTGGAATTCTTGAGGATGGATCCCAAAAGAGAATTTTGAAAATTTAAATTCTTTAAGAAACCATTTTTGGCTGTTGACTATGTCAAGAGTGATCTCATTATTTTCCGAATTTTTTTTTTTATTGTTTCATCGCATACTATAGACGATGTAAGTCAACAGAGTGACAGGAACATTTTATTGGATGTGCGCGTTCAGATGACTGCATCGGATCAAATGTCTCCGAGTCAACTTGGAACAATTCATTCTAAAGCGAGTGTAACTTACTTGACCTGTAGAGGCCTCCGGCAAACCTGATCGTCAAAAATAGAAATTGTTTTCTCCCGTAACAAACGCTGTAGTGACATATGCGGTGAAACATGCTTTATTAGAATAAGAACGTGCGAATAGCAATGGCCGCCTTGTATCATCATTCCGGATGTAGCATAGGTAGAGACATTTAAATTTTATTTAAAGTCATGTCAATATTTCAAAAATCAATCTCTTCGTGTTAGACATTTTTTGGAAAAGTTGTACAGTGAATTCTCGATATATGTCAACAACACGGGACTTGCTAGTGACATGTATCGTCCAGGAGATACATGATAGATAGTGATAGAGATAGTGGGAATAACTCCACGACATTTATCATTCAGGCCTTGGCGACATACAGGGTGGGGCAATAATTGTGCCCAGTTTGAATATTGCCGTTATTTGCAACTTTGTTATTTTATTGCAACTTTGCATTGACGCAAATAGTCATCAATTCGAGCATCTCCCGTAATGTAATAAAGTTTATTTTACTACCGTATTTGACCTTGCATGACCTTCAACGATAACTCGCTGAATTCGCCTCAACACTGGCTATCACATCGTGATAAAAAAAAACATAGCATTCCATTTAAAAAAAATGGAGTTGACCTTGAAATCTCCTCTATGCCTCCACCCACACAGAAAATGTTTGTGTCACAATATGTCCTCCTCTATACCGTGTAAGTTTTCTATATAACATTTTTTCATATTATTACAAAGAGCGGCAATATTCAAACTGGACATAGTTATTGCCCCGCCCTGTATATAGAGAAATCACTGTACTATGTAAATGTTATAGCTAGACTGTAGAGCTTCGTGTATTTATGGCGTATGCAAATCTTTGAAATTTGCAAGATATTTTTCGACAGGGCTCCTCCAATTTAAATCCCTTTTCTGCCTGTAATTTGAACGAATGTTTTCACTGCAGATACAACTTTTTATTCCCCGAAAAGCATTGCATTAAGCTCTGATTTTCCTTCAGGCAGGCGAAGAACAATGAGCCTCCAATTTCTTAGGGACTATGTCGAAATTTTCTGGCGCCACAGCGGTGTCGAAACGTAAATGGACACTTTATTGCACAGTCCCTTTATTCCTCGCTGCAGGTTCCCGCGAAGCGGCGTGGATTTTTACTTTCCACGTTAAAAACCAGTTCTGCCGGCGTTGCTGCAATCGGCACAGCACAGAGAAACACACTCGTCCCACCGTATCCTGCCGGCACTCATTTGTTCATTACTCACATCCTCCGTTGCCCGCATAATTTCGTTCTTTATCCAAGTACGACGGTAACGATTCCAGTATTATCCGCTCGTTTCCGCGCGTTTCAAATCCCGCTTCGCGTCTGGACCGTTTCACCTTCGTTTCCTGTTATCGTTCCTGGAATACCATGCCCGATGGTCTCACCAGCGTTCCGTAAAATTCTCCGGCGCGCTCGGAATCCGCGAGATCTTCGCCGTTGATTTGATTATTTTTCGCCCGATTACATCCTACACCGCCACTTTGCGGAAGAAAATGTTTGTTATCGGTGGCTCTCGCGAGATCTCCTGGCAAACGATTCCGCGAGCAGGTTCATGCTGAATAGACACATACGAGATATCTCGGATCTCTAGTCGCCGATTGTTATCGGTAGGTTGCTGATATTATGAGAAAGAGTTTGTGACCGAAATGATCAGCCGCAACTCAGCACAGTGTGACGATTGCATCAGTATAGTACTTTCGACCTAGTGAAATGATTTAACGAAGGAAAACTTTCTTAACACCTTGCACTGCTACATCGAGTCAGACTCGTGAATTCTAATTTACTAAATCTGTATGTTATTAATTTGCTTTGAAACAAAATCAAATTCTATTCTCTTGTTATCGATATACAGGGTGTCTCGCGTAAGTTCAGAATGTCTTCTTTAATTTTGACAGAGTAAAACACTTTTCACGTGTCATTTGAACGGCATCAAGTGGTCGGCAGAGGTTGTGTTTTTAAAATGTTGTTTCTTCTCGTAGTTTTCGAGGCCATCATTATGAGGCGTAGTTCATAAAATAATACATTCCTATATGTAACGTGACATGACCTTCAAATGACCTTGCACTTAAAAACTTAAACAGGATTTTTAAAAAAGCATTCTCTGCCGGATACTGATCACTCGATACCGTTCAAGACCCACATAAAAAGTTTTTTACTTCGTCATAATTAAAGAAGATATTCCGGGGGAGTCGTGATTACGTGAGACACCCTGTATATTTATTGGAGAACTTGTATTTGATGTGTTTGTAACAAGATGGGTGTAATTTGACACAGTAAAATGTTTAAAATAATTTATATACGTGGCAAAATTACTGACGACAGAAATAAACTCCTATTTGCCATGTCTAAACACAGATATATTCTACTAGTATTAACATATACTAAATATATTCGTATTCCCATGTCCTGCCATTAATTCAATTTCTATTTCGCAAACGTAGTGCGCTCGGAACGGATGCGGCTAATTCTTATTCCGCATGAAGACCCGCAGTCTAGTTATCAGGGCGTCGGTGTAAAGGAAGACAGTGGGTCTTTTCTCTCCGATACAGCAAATAAATGATTAATAAATCTGACGTCACCGTAGAGTCCGCGGCAGGAGTTACGCACGCACAACGCTCTGACGCCAAATGCGCTGGAAATTCGTAGCAAATTACAGGTTTCGGTCGAGGATTTGTAAAAGGCGTGGCGAAAGAATCGTGGAGAGAGAAACTGCGAAAAGTTGCCGAAGGGTCGGCGAATAATTGTACGGTTTCGACGCGTCGTTCCGGTGTTCAGTTTTCCGGCGAGGAAACTGGCGGCCGGCTGTGGTAGGGCTTATCTAGCGTCGGTGTTGGTTGTCACCGCGATGCGAGACCGACACGGCCCCGGCATTATACGTGCTCTTTCGTTAGTTCGGCTCTCAGTTCGCTCGCGAGCGTGCAGGCTTCGCGCACGGTCCGCTTTCCTCGCCGATTTTCTTCGCCGTTCGTTCGACCAGCCCCGATCTAACTGAAAACATCGTTCGCAGAGGCTCGAATGAAAACGCTCGCCATGAATCACCGACTACGTAGTACTACCGCGAGCTCCGACCACCGAGGAAAGTGAAACGAAACAGGGAGAGAGAGACAGAGAGAGAGAGAGAGAGAAATATAATCCAAAGTACAATGACTTTGTTCTATATCCTTGAACCGACCGACCGATCGAAGGAACCGAATTTCTCGCAGCGCGATCGCGACGCTGATACCGTGCCCTGTCGATCAGGATCAACGGGGAAGCTCGATCCTGAAAGGCTCCGGCTGAGAGACACGTGATCACCGGGACGCGCAAAGTTCCTCGATTGTAATTGTCGTCGATCGATCGGTTTTGGTATAAGGTGTGATAGTGAAAGTCAACCAAAAGTGAATCAGCTGTGATAGGTTTATATGATCTTCGGGTTCGGGCGATTATAGTGTGCTTCTTTCTACGTACCTAATCGTTGGAACGTGCTTCGAACTTGTGCGAGTCGTTTGCGTGCGCCGATGAGTCCGCGCCGTGGATTAGGCACGGACATGTGAGTTCCGGTGAAGGTTCGTTTGGATGTGTCGAATAAGGGACAACAGTAGGGGGAAAAAATGGAGCTGGTGAAGAACAACGGGATCGAGATCCTGTCGCGCAGGAGCGTCGTGATTAAGGATTACGATATCGAGAACGGCGTGGAGGATGAGGATCAGAAGGACGACGAGGACCGCGCGTCCCTCAAGATCAATCTGTCGATGGCCGAGCAGTTCTACTATGAGGTGATCTCGTCGTTCGAGCAGGAGGAGGTACATATATGTATACGTATGTATATGCGTGTGTGTGCGGGTGTATGTGTGTGTGTACATGTGTTGACACGCCTTTAATAAACCGTTCCATTCTGATTGCTAATCTCGAGATTGCACGTCCACGCGTATCATTGTGTCGCCGGTCAAGAAACTGGGTACTCGTGGTCGATATTTTCGATCGCTTGAAGGATTTATTGCTCTTTCGAAATGGAAATATTCTGATACTCGGTTGCAGAAGTTGGGAAACCTCGGTCCCTGCGTGCACGCTAATTTTCAGAATGTGCTTGCCCACAGAAATTATGAATTCTTGTGTAACGAGTACAACAATTTTTGCGATTTTTTTTCAAGGAAATTATTTATATTATCGGAGTACAACTTTTTGGCATACGGAGCAGGCCACTTCGAACTGTAAGAAAAATTTTTTTACTAATTTCGTACAATTTTTATCAAAGAATAGAACGCGTCGGAAGTACGGAATGTCAACTTTGATATACGCAGGAGTTGCCTCCAACAAGTATTCCGAGGTTAATAGTCTTTAATAAGTATTATTAATTAGTCTTTTATAAGTACTGCATGGTTAACGAGCGATTTGGTCGGCCCATATTTAGGAGACATTTTCATCAATATCCGCGACGAATACTTTTGCCATGAGTCGTTTCCAAAGTAAGATATGTGCCGACAATTGATTTGGCCTTCGGAGAGTTTCGCTTCACTTTTATTGGCAATTTTCGAGGCGAGATCTCGCCAGGGAACGATTAAAGATCCATTTCATCTGTCAAATTGGCTTCTCACATTGGCTACCACAATGAAGAGGTAATAAAAGCCCACGTACATCGAGGAGCAAATTAATGAAAATTATTCCCCGATCGTCGCAAGAATTTCCGTGCTTCTGAAGAAGATTTATTATAGGATGCTTTGAAATTTTCTTTCGAATATGGTATAAATAAATTATTACGGTAATCAAGTTGCTGAACCTAGTGTTTTTCGTCGATAACCACGAAATACATTTCGGGACACCCTGCGTATGTATAATACCATTGGAAAGTGTACTGTGCGTGCCGCACAAGAAGTTCCGTGAAAGGAATGCGGGGCTGATTGGTCAGAGTGGTCGCACATACTATGCAGCGTGTGACGTCAAAGCCTAAGCATTGGCCTACTCGAGCGTCAAGAGTGGGGATAGGCGGAGCAAGCGAGTGCCCTCTATGCGTTCTTGCGAGGCGCGTACGGTACATTTTCAGTTGTTTCTTGACAGAAAGTTTAGGTTGTTTTAATCTAAATCGAACATGTATTTTGTGTCATAATAGTTTCCAAAAGGTTCTTTTTGTCCTGGAGTGTAGTTTCTTGTAATGAAGTCGCACAGGAATCGTCGAACGAAAATCTCAGTGAAATGTAAACGAACTCGCCGATTTATCATCATCGTTGGGACGGAATTGAATGCTCGGAACATGGATCGATTCTGTTGGAGCTTCTAGAGATAGATTGCGGGTACCAGTGGACTTTTATCTGCGATTCGGTCGTTCACAGTTCGCATTTCACACCACAGCGTCGAGTCGGGTCGCGTCGCGTTCGCGCAGCTCGCGAGCCCGCTGTTGGATGAGCGCCTAGATTTCAAGGCGAACCAGTTGCCTGATAAAACGACGTAATAAATAATGTTAGCAGTAACGCGACTGCCTGTAAGGATTATCGTTTTAAATACAAGCACGCGCACGCCCACTAAATTGCACCGCCGCGAAACGCTAGACCTCGTCTGGTGCCGCAGCTGTAAAGCGCGATTCTAATTTGACTCATTGAATTATTTATCGTCGTCTCGGTGTCTGCCGCGCCGATAGGGGAACACCCCTTCCTCCGGTCGACAGTGATTCCATTTCAGACGACTTCTATTGTGCCTAGGTAGGCTCTACGAACGCCGAAAAATTCGAAGAAAGCGCTACGCTTCCACAAATGTGTTGTAGAAAATTTAATGAAATTCTATTCGATGTTGTGTTGCACATTCTTTGGATATTTTGTAGGCTACAAGTGCCAAAAAGACAGACTAAAAAGTATTATCAACAGTTGATCTAAAATTAGAATATAAATATTGTAAATAATTATTATTCGAAAAGAGTTACTCCCTCTGTTCCATAATAATAGTAGCAGTTGACGAGTTTAATTTGTCCCACAGTAATAGTAGCATAAGGAAATAAATATAGAACGCAACATTTATTACCAAAAAACTAGATTAAATTGAACAATAAATTAAAGATATTACTCCTAATTTTTAGTTTAAGTGTTCAGATGGTTCCTGGATTTTTCAATAATCTTGTTACTGCATTTTAAGCTTGTAGGTAGGATCCCTTGGCTGCGAAGCTTTGCTTTCTCTATATACGTGAGCTTAAAATTATCGAAACCATCGTTCTTCAAACTCTCTGTTTTTCATCTTACTTTTATAATGGGCTGATATTCTACTGAAACAAAAGAATTGATTTCAATCAGAGGATGAAATTAGAAAAATAGTTCGTAATAGTTCGTAAATAATTCGTAATAATTAGATTAACCTAAAAATGGAAAGATTTGTCGAAACAAATGACAGATGTTATGAAACATTGATTTTAATTTAAGAGTTTTCAATTTTGCGCTACAACATAACAGCTGCATTCGCCAATACAATGAATTCTCGATATATGTCAACAACACGGGTCTTGCCAGCGCCATGTATGATGCAGAATACCCTGCGGTAGTGGGGATCATTCTGCGACGTTTATCATCCTGGCCTTGGCGACATATATAGAGGAATCACTGTGATTCCCGTTTAAATATTCACTTGCTACTATTATTATGGGACAGGGGGAGTATTAGTTATTGATCAAGTAAATGATCTTATTAAAACAGCAAAATATCTGACTATGTATTGAAAAATTCGTGTCAATAGTTAATCAAAAAATGTTCTTTTACGCTGTTCAAGATTAAATCAGCGATTCGCCAGCATTTGATTCAAACTAAAACTACAATTGTACATTTATTACACCGTTTTATAAGTCATTCGCGCTAACGACTGTCAGAATTGTTTAACTGATGAATTTCCCAATTGCGCCGGAAGCAACGACTTTATCTATTGCACGTTGCATCAGTTAACGGATTATTTTTTTACAATTTCGAAACTGATTTTCGTTTCCAGCCAGTCCGAACAACCCCTTAATTCCGAACATCCTGTAACGTGTTTCAAATTTCATATAACAGAATAAAAATACCACCTGCTGTCGACTATCGATTCAGTAAAAGCTTGAACGAGCGATTTTTCATACCGAAATTTTAATCACCTCAATTACGGGATTCCAATTTATAACCACCGGATATCATTTATTGAACTGTTTTTCGAACAAAATTTGATTCACCGCGAATATTGTTTAAACGTCAGATTGTTATATTTCATTGGCATATTGTTTAAATTTCTAACGTTTGTAAATAGACTGCGGATTTTATGCATTTACCGTAAAAATGGGTACTCACAATTTAAAGCAGTGGTCATATTAAAAATATTTAAGGACGTCAGTGTATCAGCTTCAATTTATTAAGATAACTAAGAGAAGAAAAAAATTTATTATTTGGCTCATCCTTAGTCTTGCAATCAACACAAACATGTTTTATTTTGCATACAGATCCGCAGTTTATTCGTGAAACACTGTTCTCGCTATTAACACTACATTTGAAGTTCAAATAATGAAATAATTTTGAGAAAATTTGTAAAATAAAAAATTTGAAATAATTTGTCAAATAATGTATTTCGGTAATGCCCAAGCCTGTTGCGTACGTGTAAACTAAACGAATCTAAAAATTACCATTCCACCGATTCATCCGTTAATATTATTGTAGAGGTATGCGAGTCGTTAGACTCGGTGAAAAATCGTAGGAGTGTTTTAATGGCGTCTCCGCGCCGCGCCGCAATCCGAGATGATCTTAATTAACCAGGACGGATGAAAAGCTTAAAATGCGTCGGGGCATTCGACAGTGGGACGCGTCGGTACGCGTGGAATGTGCAAGGCGATGCAGCCGGCCCGTTCCCTCGTTCGGTGCATTATCATGCGGTCCCTTTCGTCACATAGCCGGGGCAGGTTGTGTGTCAACGATTTGTGTGTCACGGCGCGCCCATCGGAGCCTTTATCGCGTGGCTGAGGACACGCACCCACGTGTTGCCACGTGGAGTCCCGAACAGACAATAGCAACGGTACTAAAACAAAACGAACATCACCCGTGGAAATAATCAATGTCCATTGTACTCAATTAGTCTTTGTCCACTCAACAAAGCATGTCCTCAAATATGTACTTCTATAAATACCCCGTTTGGGTGCTGGTATTCGCCACAAATTGTTTACCGAACATGATAGAATAGGTTGCGGTTGCAGTTCGACAGTAAAAAAGATACGCACAGCTGCGTTTCTATGAAAAAATTAATTTAATATATTGACAACACAAACGCGGGTACGAACTCATCGACAGCGGGACGAAAACAAAATTAATAGACAATAATTAATGTTCAAGAAGAACGACGGAAGCGCCATGCGCGAATGTTATAAACATCGAAAAAGGCGCTGATTGAAAATTTCATGAATTCCATCGGAATACGGTGATTTTTCTATATATGTCGCCAAGGCCTGGACGATAAACGTCGCGGAGTTGTCCCCACTACCCGCGGGGTATATCCCGTGAAGCGCCACGAAGCTCTACAGGCCTCGAACTCCTGGACGATATATGTCGTTAGCAAGACCCGTGTTGCTGACATACAACATATCGAGAATTCACTATAACTCACTATAACTTTCTTTCCGGTTGCTATACTAATTCTAGAGTTGCTATATTAAAGTTGCTATACTAACAAATTCGGATAATTACGACTTCGGAGCATAGTGCATTAACGATACAAGTTTAGAAAATAATATACGGTTACATGTTAATGTTAAGGAAAAACGCACAACACATGTTGTTAATGTTAATGTTAATGTTATTCCTGTTAAGGAATTAATGACACTGCTTCATTTTCGTCACGCGGAATTTTCTAATCGACGAAATAAATGTTTTCTTTTGTTGCAGTTTTCCCAAAACAATCTATGCTAGATTACGATTTCTCTTCCCCTTCTACGACGCTATTCCCCTACGCTTCCACTGCGGCCCGGTCACGTGACGCGTTTCTTCCCCTCGTGCATATGTCACCTAACTAATCCGGTACTGGCAGAGAGAGGGAGGGAGAGAGAGAGAGAGAGTAACTTTTTCCCCTCGGTCCGTGCTCCCTCCCCTCATTTGGCGACACTGGCTTAGAACAGAAAGCTCCCTTTCCTCATCTTCTCTCTCACACGACCCAAATGTTCATTCTTAGTCAGGCCACCCTAAATGCACGACAGCTATAGCGTTTTCAGATATCCTTGCGGATGAGCGCAAAGGGTTTTGCGAACCCCCAAAATTCGAGAAACGAATTACAGTATTTGTGGATGTATCTTCTCCGACGCGATTACTCTGTTCCCGAGTTGTCATAAAAATCGAATGTCTGTAAATCCGTAGCCATGTAAACGGACGGAACTGCAATCTCTGCGTTTCGCCGTCATCCCTCGAAGCCGCAAGAATGCGTTCCCTAGGTGCGGCGAAGCCAGGATTTCCATGGCGTCGCTTGGTAAAGCGGAGAAAACCCGCGGTAAACATCCGTGAACTAATGCACGACATTAGGTTACCGCTCGCACGTCCCCTGTTTTGTATGCATAACCCGGTCCCTCGATCTCTCTCGCTCTCTCGAAGCCCCCTTTCTCTCTGCTATTCCCCATTGCCCACGGAGGCTGCCGGTGCTGGTGCAGCCACCGACGGTGGTGGGTCGGTCTGTCGCACCACCGGTGCAATCCGTGGCGCTGCTTTTCCCCCGGTGCAATAGCAGATGCACGGGCAACAGATTCTCCTCGAGGCATTCCCTCCGGCCGGCATTACCGCTGGGAATGCAATTTAACGTCGTAATTGTCCACGGATAATTGTAATAATTAGTACTCTTGTCGTTCCAGTCGGCTCTCCTTCTCCCCGCCTACCCCCAGCGAACCCCTGGTCGAGGGCTGTCACACGGCTGTTAATCATATCGCCGGTCCTTTTGTCCTTCGTTCCTCTTTGTTACCCGTTTGTTACGCGCGGACGCTGTGACCGCGTTTTTCCAAAGATAAGACTTTGCCGGGAATGAAACAATCGTTTTCGAAATTTCCAGTCGGCGCAGATCGAACCCTCCAATAGGTGACGTGCAAGCTAACTCGTCCTGGAAACCCAAGGGATAAAGGATTTGATTAATTTTGTCCACCTAGAATGCCTACTGCTAAATTTTCTAAATACTGATACAGAGCTGAACGTGTATCTTGAAAATTAAAAAAAAATTGTGAACAGTAACTTGTGGTATTTTCGGTTTAAAATCGCCCAACTTTAAACACGGATAATTGTTGAACCAGTGAATTCCTAACATCAAAATTTGTATTTTCGGCGTTTCCTCGCCGAACTCTACAGGATTCCATATAGAAAAGTTAAAAATGTCTGGTTTCCTCTGGTAAAGTTTAACCGATGATCGTTCTAGCTTCTCAACAAGAAAATCCGAGTCATGCGGTGCAATGTTTAAAAAGTTACGGTTCTTTGAGAAGCGTCCGACTATTATTGCGCTTCACCATCGAGCTGGTTTCGTATATCGAGAATTTCAACAACTTTGTATCGTGTTCTCCCTCTCGTCCGACGTTGTTCGGCCACCTTCATCAGTTTCGAGTAACAGCTTCAAGAAGCCGGGTAATGCGGGCGTGCGATTGAAACCCGCCGTTAATTTCGCTGCCGATAAATTCCGATCGCGTCCTCGAAATTCTATTATTTCGAGCGCGAGCGGTTCGTTCGTGGCCGTGAAGCTCCGCCGGCCGGAACATGACCGTGCAGCTACACCGCTAACGATTTCACATATTACACGTCGTATCGAGCATTTCGCCCGTGAAAGACTAATCGACGTGGAAGCTCCACCGGACGAATACGAGCGCCTGTTTCGGACGTCCACTCGATAATTATCTACGGATAATTTATCGCGACTCGTCTGGAACCGCGAACCGCATTTCCGAGATCGTTCTGATATCCGTCGTCGCGAATCCCCCCGGCGCGCTAACCACTTTCAACTTCAGCCCCATGAAATATGAATACACGCAATGTTAGAGTAACGCGGCTGCTCTATTTCTGCAAACTGTGCTAACAAAACCTTCGTCATTCAAGCCGTTTATCATGAAAGTGTGTTCGCAGTAAAATGGATCGTTCGGCCCTATAGACGGGACTCGGTCTCGCTGTGCGAATTGGTTTTACCGTTAAACTTTATCTCGGGAAACCAGAAATTTCTAACTTTTTTCTATGTAATCCTATAGATTTTTGCGAGAAAATTCCGCAAATCCAAGTTTTGATGTTAGGAGTTCACTGGTTCGAAAGTTGTGCGTGTTTAAAGTCGAGAGATTTTAAGCGCTTTTGACAGGTAAGGGCGCCGCCATATTGGTATGTACTCAGATATCGTCCAGTGAGCGGAGCCGCGACGAGGTTGGTCGGGATTAGGTTCGTGGGGGGATCTAAAAATAAGATCTAAAAATCTTATTGTACTTCTTTCAATACGTTAAAACCATTGAATACAAATGTCTATGTAGTTCCTGTGTCTTGTAATTAATTCAAGTAATCTTTATTTTGCATAAAAATCCGCAGTCTACTAATAACTTTGCATCCAATACAATGAGCTTTTTTACATGAGCTTTTTGGTTATTTCAAAATTGATAAATCAACATTCCAGGCTATAGATACCATATTCCTTGGAGATTCAAATTTCGCAGCTCCCGCCAGTAAACACTATCAGCATAGTAAACTAGTCATTCCGTTTCTCTAATAAGCAAGTCTCTGCAGTGAGCATTACTAATGAACACCGCGTATGATACAGTCCGACTAATATTTGTGTCCCGGCGTCTAGTGTCAGATGTGGACCATTTTCACAACTACACTGCCTATCTCTTTCGCATTACAGAAACAGTTCCAGGTATTAAGTGGTCGATTCCAACCAAGTAATAATATCTGCTCGGTGTGTTCATTAGCGGACAACCTCATTTCGAAGAAATTACACGTGCGAACGGCAGAGGCGATTAAAAATTGTTCGGAATAAACTGAATCTCAGTTAATAATAATACTTAGCTGCGTTAAAGACGGGGCTATAATAGTACAATTTAAGTAGAAGCTCACAATTAAAATGCAGTCTCCACAAAGACGCAAGCTAATAAAGGCCCTACTTAATATGGGCCTTCAACTACCTCTTAATGTAGACACACTCATAGCGAAGCCAAATATTGAAGCTTGTATTCATTCTCCTTTTTCAAAAATTGCAATCTACATATTTAGTATTAACGGACATTGTTATCGTATTCACTTGTATTATTATTGTATTCTTTTTGTTCTATCCCTGTATTCTATATTATTGTACCCACCTATATTATTCCTGTAAATCAGAATAAACCCAGAAGGGTTTCAAATGCTTAAAAATAATAATAAAATGCAGTCATTTCGAAATTTAATTGTCTTACGAACGAAAGTATTTGACATTACGGAGAATCAAAAGTGACATTATTTCATAACAATAAGGAGAATGTGTCTGTGTTAAGATTTTTAGCAATTTTTAGAACGATGTATGCGCGAAGAAATAAATTTGTTGGAAACAAAAATGTATCTGTACAATCTCAATAGTGGTAATTTGAAAAATTTGGGCACCTATAAATATGTGTTTTCCGAGGAAAGACGTGGAAAAACTCGACTCGGCGATCTCTCGATATTTGAAAGAAATGCGATCAGTTTTCCTCGCGAAGACGATATTTCTATGAGAGAAATGAGAATTTCGATCGATCCGACAGTCCCGGGCGCTATGAAGAGAAGCGTCTTATCTGTAAAATGATCTCCGGCGATTGCTCTCATTCCACAGGGAACAACCAGTTTCATCGGGGAAGAGACACAAATTGCACTGTTGCGCGGACATCAAGGGATTCAGGGGAGGAGGCGAATGGGGCGCGTCTTTCTTACGCCCGATTTAAGATCCCTCCGGGGAGGGTTCT
Source organism: Halictus ligatus (assembly GCA_028454255.1). Taxonomy (NCBI): domain Eukaryota; kingdom Metazoa; phylum Arthropoda; class Insecta; order Hymenoptera; family Halictidae; genus Halictus; species Halictus ligatus. The sequence goes on from CM052135.1 coordinate 7,159,253, forward strand.
CGCCCTCCTCGCCTCGGCCGTTTAACATCAGAATTAATTACGAGGCGGTAATAAGGCCGATGCACACTTTTATGCGATACGAGACGATCTCATAGCCGAGCTCTTAAGGTTTATAAGGTCGTCAGCTTCTTTCCCCCCTCTCTCTCTCTCTCTCTCCCTCCTCTTTATCTCTTTCTGGCTCGCGCGCGCGTTTACTCCTCGTCTTTCTTCCCCCTTTTTTTCATCCTTGATACGATGTTACACGATGTTATGCGGCGGACAGACGACCCCCTCGTGTAATCAGTTTAATGAGCAAAGTCGAGGCAAGTCCGTCTCCCGTCCCGCGATAATTAGACGATGTCTTTGCTTTTTTCGTACGTTTTTCTTTGTCGGCCGTGCTCTTGCCCTTGGATCCACAGAAGGATCTTGTTACGTTGGCGTCGCAACGCCACGAAATTTTTGGGCGCGTATTGGTTCAAGTTCGAATGTCGTTCACCTTGAAACAGCCGCGTCGCATAGGAAGCCCGTTTTCTGGACGAAATTATTCGGAGGGCCCATGAGTAATCAATTATTTTGAAATGTAGAACGAACTTTGTAGTGCATTCAAGTTTTGATTTCTTAATTTATTATATAATCTCCATCATTATCGAGGACTCAAGGTGCCTCGTTACATCTTCTAGAGAAGTGAATGTTTTGTTTCTTAAATAATGCTCCGGAGATCTGAAGAGATGATACTCAGAGGGAGCAATATCCGAATTCTTTGACTTTTTCCTGAATGAGTTTCGCCGTATGGGGCCGGGCATTGTCAATTTGCAATATTACACCTTTTCTGTGGACTAAAGATGCCCTATTTTTCAATAGTTCTGGATACAGCCGTTGTAATTGCTGACAATACAACTCAGCAGTAACAGGTTTCGACAACTCAAAGTGAATTATGCCACGACAGTCCCACCAAATTCACAGTAACGCCTTTCTAAGTGATAAGCTAAGTTTAAGGGTTGATATTGCGGTTTGATTTGCAGAAAGCCATTCCTTGGAACGCTTTATGTTATCATAAAGAATCCATTTTTCATCTCCGGTAACGATTCTGCTAAGAAATGGATCATTACGAAATCTGGATAGCAATGAAGTGCAAATTGATCGACGAATATTCTTGTTAGTCTCAGATAATTGATGCGGTACATATATTCGTTGCCTATATGCCTCTTCCATTTCGTGTAGGTGCCTTTGTATAGTTGACCATGTGGACCCAAGGCTTCTCGATAATTCTTGTATACTTAATTTTGGATCAGCTTCCACTAGAGATTTTAGGGTGTCATTATCAAATTCAACTGGTCGTTCACTTCGAGACCTGTCAGAGAGACCATAATCACCAGCAGCAACCCTTCTGAACCAACGTTGACACTTGTTAACCTTCAATAGATCTCCATAAACATCGCAAATTTTCTTCGTTGTTATCATTGCATTAAATCCCGCATGAAAATGAAAAAGTATGCAATAACGAATACGATCCTCGGAAGGTACGGACGCCGCCATTTTATTACAGGGTTGTAAAAAAGATTATACTTTTTAGGATATTTTGAACACAGGCTGCTTTACCGAAAACTAAAAGAATACGTGTCTCCTCTTCAACGATCGGTACAGAACTGAAGGCAAAACAAATTCTTTGCAAATAATTGGTTACTTATGGGGTTCCCCTAATACTATTGAAAACTGTAAGTGGTGTGAAAAAAGGTTTTAATAAAAATTTACTAAAACCATAGGTTGACAGCGGATCGAAATTCCCGGTCGTAACTAGAATTTTACTGATGCGATATTCTCGCCATCCCAGCCAGCGAACTACAATTTCTGCATCAAGGGGTTGAAACTTTCTCGAGCGTCGGCTAAAATCGGATCAGGGCGTCGGTAACTAAAGTTCGAACAACATTTGCATTACTTATAATTCGGCTGATCAACGGCTGTCGTTTATTCGAGACAACTGGAAGAACCATTGACGGAAAGTGTGTGTGTGCGTGAGAGAGAGAGAGAGAGGGGGGGGGGGAGAGAGCAGCGAAAGGGCAGTGTTCGCAGAGTCCTCTGGTCCGGTAATTGTTCTCTTCGCGATTTTAATGATCCGAAGCGAGAGAAGTCGCGATCCTTGTCGATGCATTTACCTATTCAAGCTGGCCCCCGCGCGTTCGTTTGTCCGCGTCGCTCGTAAACAATGAATAATTTATTCGGCTCGCAATGGACGAGGGCTCGTCCCCGGTTCCCCTCGCCCCCCGGTTCCCCGTCCAGGGTACCCCTTTTGTTCCTCTCTGCGTCTCGCTCGAGCAATTCCGTGCTCCGATGCGATACACACTGGAAGGGAGAACGAGCCCTCGAAGTCGCACAATTGCCGGGATTAAATGCTCTCGTCCATTGTCGCGAAAGCGAACATCGCCGATGTTAATATAATTCCTACGGGACGCGTAATGGTGTTCATTCGAACGGAAAATCGAGTGTTTGGAAAAGTCGGACACCCGGCCCGGCCCGGCCCGGCCCGGCTTAAAAGCACGAAAATTTCGAGCATTTAACGGGCCGTGCAGTTTACTTTCGAATTATCGTTGCCCGGGTGGTCAAGCGCGCGCTGATACGCTCACCTTTCGAATTCACGACGATCCGTAGCGCGTTGACACAATGCGCAACAATGAAAAAATCAACTTTCACGCTGGCACTTAAGAACCTTCATAGAAATGTTTCTAGATATCTATTATTATCTAGGCACGTGGGATTTGTGGGCTGCAGTCCAGGACACCCTTCGCGGTAAATAAAATAGAAACAATTTCAAAGAACAATTTGGGAAAATATAAATTATACGAAAGTTTATGGTACTTGGGACAATTTGGGTTGATTCGGGCCCTCGAATAATGGGTCCTAAAACAAGCAAACTTGGCCGACAATGGCCCCTTAGCCCAGTACCCGAAAATTACGGGCCGACGCCGATTACAAAAATAAGTAATGATAGCAAAAATAATAAACAGGTATTAACCGCTTCGCTCCCACGGTCGTGTTATGTCGCGACGCCGATACTGTTTGCATAAGGTCACAGACGTGTCATCTCGCGACGCAATGTCGCTCGTGCGATGCCATGGACTAGTAAACACGCTGCTTCTGTTTTTCCTCCGTCTGGGGTCACTTAGCTTACTTCTGTGTTATGTCAGTCAGTGCCCATTTAGCTGTTCACGGGAGTAGGCCGCGGTGCCACGATTAAGAAAAATCGTATTGTAAGTGATAGCGATACGGACAGAGAGATGGAAGAATTTAATAAATTCCTGCAAGTGAACAGTTCCTGTACAAATTCGTTCACCAATTGTGCTAGTGTGTTAGTTTACCAATTGTGCTAGTGTGTTCGTTTTATAAAAGTGAGAACGTTTCTCTATCTCCACAGAGAGTTTGTTACTGGAGGTATGTACTCGTCATTTTGTTTGTTTCTTCCATTTTCCTGAGATCGAATTAATAATACAAATTTAGACGCTGCCGATAGCTTTGATTAAGGTTTTAAAAAATACTTCACAAAACTTCGCGATTTTTGTCGTAAATACGCGTAGATATACAAGGCGTCCCCAGAATGTTGTACGTCCTTGAAAGGGATCATTCCCGAGGCAATTTGAAGTAACTTTTACCTTTATGAAGATATTCTCCGCGTCCTTGTTAAGGAGTTATTAACGAAAAACAAGGACCAATCGGAGCTCTGCTACAGAAGACCGATTTAGGCTCGGCCAATACCAAATCCCCGCTCTTCGGGACCTGTCGCCAAACCAGAGACCGTCCGTTGGAGCAGCGCTCCGATTGGTCCGTGTTTGTCCTTAACAACTCCTCAACGCAGCCGCGGAAAATATTTTCGCGAAGGAAAAGATTGCTGTACATATCCTGAAGAACCACTTTTTTCAAGAAAGTACAAGAAGCTGCAAATAATTATGCAATACTTAGCTGCTCCTACCAGCTCGTTATAACCTTTATATCTATCTTCTACGTATTTCAAGAAATCCCCAAAAACTTGAAAATCCTTTGAAATCTTGTGCTTTCACCGAGTCCTCGCGTCGTCCGAAAAAGTTTCAAGAAATTCCGCGACCAGGAGTAAGGAACGGCAAGTAAGAAAAGGCGGAAAAAAAATAAATAAATAAATCAAAGGGTAAAAGGGAGAAGAGTTGCGTTTGTGTTATTACACCGCTAGAAAGTGCTCGCCGCGGGTAAAACCGTGAACGTTTCAATATCGCCGGGAAATGTTAGGCGTTTTATTGCCGTCGTGGAATCTCCGAGGCTACGGTTAAGTGCTAAAATATTGCGAATACTTTCTCCCGGCGGTGTTCCCGGTGAAATATCAGCATTGTCGTGTCGCGGCAAGTGCAACGACCTTTCGCGAATGTGGATCGCGCTTTGAAACCTGTTAGGACACTTCGTTCCCTGGATATATGGATATCGACAGTCGAGCACACAGCCGATGTGTATCGCTCGTAAACATCGGTGTTATTGCATTTAATTCTGTGTTCACGCGCGCGTGTTGTCGCCGTGCAAAAAGGAACCTGCGACAGCACGCCCGGCTCCTAAACTCGAGACATTTCAACGATCGCGTACCTACTTGAATCGCGAAGTATACTGGCGCCCGCTTCATGATCACTTTTCATCCTCGATGCATTTCTTTCTAATAACACCTGCGTGTTGCAACTACACTTGAACTGTACTCTTCGAATTTGGCCGACGTTGCTGTTGTTGTCGGTTCTTGTAAATGGAAAGTTACACGACACAGTAGGATATTATCATTATAATATTTGTTTGATGGCCGGTTTCAAATTTTTTATCTTTTTTTAATTATTGAAATTATCAATATGCTTCCATTATAAATTGGTCAATACATTCATTTATCTGAGCACGTATTATTGTAAAAATTGTAAAACATCTAAATAAGTTCGGTCGTGTAATTTTTATAAAACATTGCATAGAATAAGGGACCCAATTACTGTGCCTATATTACATATTTTCCATTAAAATCAGTTAATATATAAAGGTTATATATCGTTTTTTATCATTCATTATGCTGTACAAATAAGTATGATTAATATAGGCATAATAATCGATACCCACACAGTAATTGGATCCCTTACCATATCCGACAGATTTTGTACCCGGCATGGTTAACGTTAATTATCCCTCAGACAATTCTTAAAAATATTTGTAAGAAACAAATAACGTATCATAATATATATATAATATATAATAATAAATATATATACATATATATATGCATACATATCATTTGTCTAATTAGTGACGTTACATCTTTGACCGAAGTATGGGGCTATCAAACGGTCAATCATGTTCGAGTAAAGGTAATCGTCGTGAAATGTCCAATCCAGCGTAATAGATGTGTCGACAGCACGAGATTAAAAGTACGGAAAATCGTGGCGTTAAATCATGCGACGAGTGGACATTGAAACGGTTAATTGCTGCAATCATGCACGGTCTTTCTTGAGCAACAGTGGTCGCCCACTTGTTAAGCGGCTCGAGATTATACAGATAGACAATCCTGTTAAGGATCTCCGATTTCAAACGTCCTTTCAACTTGTATTACACGGCGAGAGCTGAGCGACTTGCTCCAGATTTACACACCGCAGAAATGCTCCGAGCGGACATTTGCTCCGAAGTGGAACGCGCAGACATTAGGCGACGTTCTAGACTTCGTGCTGTATTAATCTTTTTTTTTTATTCACGAGAGGATTATACACACCGGCTGACTCTTCCGCTTGCTTTCGATTCTTTCACTTTTTTTTCGAACCGAATATAAGATTCAAGATGATTCGGATTTACTTCGTACATCTTTTAGAATTTTCGCACCGTTAGAAACGCGCTTTAGTGCTACTGGAGTTTTGAAGCACTTTTAACACTTTAACGACCGATCACACGACATGTGTGTGATAGCCGGAACAACCGTGCCATGTTTGCTATGCAAAGAAAATTAGAGAACCTACTTATTTTATGTGTAGGACATGTAAAATACCATTACATGTAGATGATTGCTTTAATAATTATCATACAAAGGAAAAATATTCAATTTCTGTTGTTTTTTTTTTGTTTTATGTTAACTTTTTCGTGAATTTAATAAAGTTCTTTAAAATTAATTCTTCAAAAATACTGCCGGCCCCTGGCGATGTTTGATTGCGTAGACGTGCGGTCGTTAAAGTGTTAAAATATCCAGTGAATTCTCGATATATGTCAACAACACGGGTCTCGACAGCGTCGTGTATCGTCTAGGAGATTCTTTGATCCGCGTCGAACGTGTAAAAAGGGACAGAGATGCTTGAGGAGAGTAAAAATACCCGTCCTACACGCTACATGTCAAAACCACGGGTCTGGCAGCGACAAATTCCGTCTAGAAGATTCAACTATTGTTTGATGCAGTGCCGAACGTGGAAAAGGATAACATGGGTCGGGTATATCGGTGCGAGACCAGGAGACCTCTCCAATAACAGAACTTCTTTATTTATCAATATTTTTTATCGGACTTTCACCAAATATATTTGTGGCATTTTTCTAATGAAATTATATTAAATATGATACAGTTTCGATGATATTTGGACCGTTTATTTTGAAAGTGGTGTAAGTCCATTTTCTTTTGTTTCGAGAAAATGAAAGGTTAATATATTTGTTCATTTAAAAATATAGGCAAATTATATGAGGTCTGGCATTGTTTCCATTGTTTTATCAATATTTCATTTGATTATATAGATTTGTTTTAGGCGAATTAGAGTACGATAACACGCATTTATGGGCTGTAAATAGACTTACACCACTTTCAAAATTAGACAATTGTAAAAATCGTTTAATTTCAATTTTGAAAAATCAAATATCACTTAAAATATACTTCATTTTAATATAATTTTGTTTACAAATACGCATAACAACACATAAAATTTTATTTTAGACGCCAATTACATTGTCAAAATTACAAGATACTGATAGTATTTACTTATTCTCTGCATGTGGTAGAGTTTTAAAATATGCATAAAATATAAATATGCAAAATATGCACCGGAGGTATATAAGGTAATAACTGCTTCATGTCTTTATATTTTTCGTAAGTAATAGGCCTGGCATTTTGGTACAAAGGCGCCAGGGCGATTTTTTCAAATTTTAGCGGTCTTCCAGGACGTATAGGTAATAAATTTATAATTTTAAATTCTGCGTCCTTCATCGTTGTTTTATAAAAAATGGTATATGGTGCACTTTTGAGAAACCTCAACCAACATATTTGCAACCAATTGACCTGTTTCCCCATTAGTATTTTTTTATCTGTTTTTTAATCGCATTTTGGAGATTTTTTGTTGAAATGAAATTCTCCCGTTTCATTTCATGTAAAATGAATTTATCATGTTTTCTACATTGCGCTATTACATTATAGTAATCTTGTGGTGTGCACACAAAATTCTTTTTTCGCAATGCCGTTTATATGATGCCAAAATCTGCATCGAATGCCCCGAGAGTAAAAATTTGTGATCAATTATCTCAATGTTATTTTCCGACTGGACAACCTTCAACCACATCAATGCCATTTGTAAATTTCGATTTTGCCCAGTACACATGTCACTGTAGGCAATAACATGGCTTTGGGTCGTTACATTTTCTAAATGCTTCAAACAGCAAGAAGCTACCTCTTGCGATCCTCTAGAAGCAATGGTTTCGTCCCACACATACATATTAACTTTATTATCGTGGAAATTGTGAGAACCCTCGTTTGACGTACATATTTCGCTTGTAATATGCGATTGAGACAGACAATTTCGGGTAAGGTAACGGTTTTTGTAAATCAAACTATGCCACCTACCTCTGTCAATTGGACTCACACCACTTTCATAATCGATGATTATGGAATTTTATTTGCCGACCGATTTTAAGTTGTACAAAACATGGGATTTTTTTGAGAAATTAAACACGGACCAGTTATATATAAAAAAATTTACATTAAATTAAGCATGAATTACGTGATATCTCATTTTTCTCAAAAATGGACTTACACCACTTTCAAAATAAACGGTCCATTTACTTGTGTAAAAATAGAAATAAATAGAAAATCACCATCTCCGCGGTTGTACCAATTCTGGGACACCCTGTATATCGACGCGAGGCGCACGAATCTGTGGGTACCTTGTCCGAGAATTCGAATAGATTGTCCCTCGGAGAATGGATGGTCCATCGACCCGGAATTGTCCGCAGCGTGGCGCGGAAAGCCGAGTGGCCTAAGTGTGAATCCGGTGGACTCGATTCGCACGCCGCGCCGCCGGTTTCTCGGCCCTGTTCCGTCGCCATTCATTGCGCTCATCCGAGAGGAAGCTGAGATGTAACGAGAAAACAAGGGCCAAAGTCAAAGAAAAGCGGCTCCGTCTCCGCTCGGTTCGACTCGGCTCGGCTCGGTGCGGCGGCGAGATTAGAAGGTTTCTGGACTACGGGGGTTGTCCGTGGACGCCGCGGGGTGAGGAACGAGAAATTTTAATGGGGCCAACGGGGCTGGTCTTCTCAATGGGAAAATTGTACCGGAAGTCGCAACGGCGCGGCGCGGCGGCGGTGGAGCGAGCGCAGGGGTTAAAGGCCCATTAAGTGCGCCGCAATCTCGTCCTGCGTCGCGCTCGGCTATCTGCGCGAGAAAGAAGGATGGCGAGAACACGAGGGTCGTCGAGGGAGGAGAAAGGACGGCCGGGTGTACGGGTTCGAGCGTAAAATGCGCGGGGCCGACAAATGTCGTCGCCTAAACTACCGTAAATGCGGAAGCGAGTTTGACAGAGCGGGTGCTGAAAGACTGGCGCGGTGCGCTCGAGCTGGAAGCCGATTTATACCATCATTTGGAAATTAATTGAGGCCTTTGAAGAAAATATCGAAACGCTATCCGCGCCGGATTCATGCAATTTTGATAGAACATAGTTTGACAGGAATATCTCTTTCGTTCGGGCATTTTCTACGTCGAAGGGGTGGGCAGAATTCCTAAACTAAAATATTTGCTCGAATATTACGGTGATCAGCATAGCTAGAAGAATAATTTAAACAACAAAATAGTGAAATATACTTTTTAATTTTGATCGTATTTGTTTAACACTATACCTACCACGGTCAAAATGACCGGTTTTCTGTTTGAACATTATTGAAATTATAGAAACGTTTTCATAGGAAACGACTGAATTGTCTTCTTTAATTAAGCACATATTATAATGAAATTCGTACAAAGTTTAAATTAATTCAATCTTCTCCCTTCTATAAGACATTTCACTTTTATATGTATTGTGTTTGGTAGGTTTAGTTTATTCATTTTCTAAGCAACTGTTCATTCAGTTTTCTGTTTATTCGTGTGCGAAAAAATAATAAATGAATTCTTATAAAATACAAAACAAGAATCGATTAGAATCTTTGCATTAGTAGAATATTTTTGGAATTAAAGGTTAGCATTTTCCATGACAGGAAATTCAATAAAAATGTATTTCCTCTCGTGATAATTTTCCTAATTAATTTTACAACAAAGGATTGTTCAATAAGAATTGTTAATTCCTTTAAAATTTTCGCTGGTTTGCGTTTCATTCGCTCATTTTTACCATAAATGCGCAAAATCCGCAGTCTATAAATTCTACTCGACTCGACGTTCTTGAAAATGATCTACCGCAGTAGAAATTTGCATAAACGTCTGTAGCCTGTATCAGTCGTATTCTTTGGCACTAATTTATGATTAAAAAACCCGAACAAGGAAAATAATCTTGTAACTTTAAGCGGAATCCACTTTTCACTAGCCGAAATCGAAAATCGATCAGAATGAATAAAAATAAACATATTATTGTCAATGAAAATATTAATCTACTTTAATATTAATCCGAAGTTATGCGGACGCTTCGTTGAAGTTATACGCTCGCTTTTCTGTCGGCGGTCGGGCCGAAGTTGGACTTTTATGAAGTTCCGCGGGCGCAGCGCGCGCGCGTGTTAAAAACACACATTTCGCAGAACTAAAATGTTCCACGGAATGCGAGAAGCTTGCCCCGAGGTTTATGCTTGATAAAAAGTTTATGGTCTCGAGCAGCAGTGCGTTACACGCATAGTAACATAATTGCGATTGTAATTTTCCATTTGCGGAGCTCCCCCACCCTAGACTTCTTCTTCGTTCTTCTTCTTACTCTGCTGGCGGACTTTCGACAATGATTCTGCGTTCCCGCGGATGAAAACTGAAATATTCGTTTCAATTTTACTCAGTCTGACTTTTTAGTCGTGATAAAGAGAGAGAGAGAGAGCGAGAGAGAGAGAAAAGGTCGATGATCCGGCAAATCGAATAATCGGCTCGGAGCGAAATTACGAGGCTCGCGCGAAACTCATTTGGGCCGAGTCTGCAATTAAATGCGCCACGCAACACCGTCGATTGTTATGCCCCGCAACTGTGTCCCCTGTAATATTATTCCTCCTTCTCTGTTTCATATGTTCTTTTTTTTTTAGCGCGAACTAGCCTTCGTTAAACATAATGACGAATAATTTGCATTTATTTACGTCCGCTCGAGCCCGTTGACTGCGTGATTCGATTAATTTAACGGGTAACACGATAGCGCGGATTGGATCGCCGAAAGACGGCTGCGTATCACCACAGATTCATGATCTCTTCTGGAAACGTTGATCTAGATGGACATTGTCGATCGAGCAGAATTTTCCACCCAATGTTAAGTTAAAAATCGTGGTTGACACAGCGGATGGCAAGTTTTAACCCTTTTCACTCGGTGCTATTCTAATCCTAAAACTAAATTTTTCTTCCGTCTTAAAATATCTTTATTTTATTCATTTGAAACTGATCCAATTTCCACATATAATATTTAAATGTTTAGTGATCTATTGAAAACAAATTTTGTGATGTACCAAATATTTTGCAATATTTTTTGTAATTTCCTTGAAATAATGCCACAACAATTTTTAGTGGTGCTTCGGAGTCACGCTTCTATACAGGGACGCTTCTTGTCCCTCGGCCTCGTTGCCGATTTTCCACGTTATTTCACAATTCTGCAAAAATAAATTAACGATTAATTGATCAGCGGGCGAAACTTTCCGGCCGAGCAGAGGTCGAGGCTCGTTCCGTCGGGATCCGTTAGCCGTGAAATTAATTTGCCGGACGACACGAGATTTTAATTACGTTTGGTAATGATCATGCCGTCCCGTGGACGGCTACGTTGAAGTAATTAAGCACCGCCCACGCTCCCGCCCTGCGAAAGACGCGAACGCGTGCTGCTCGCTCTGCTCTTCGACGTTGCTCGCGGGAATTCTTTGCGCCGAGCTCTCTCCGCGTAGCCGCGACCGTCCCCAGTCGAGCCTGCGCTCGTCTCTTGTCTACGCGGCGTGTTCCACATCCATCTTGACCTTTTTCCTGGGCCCCCCCGTTTTCTTGAAAAGCCGCGCCCGACGACAACCTAGACGCGTTCCCTTTCTCCCTCGCGCGTGTGCTCAACGGTCCCGCAATTGTTGCTCCTTGCGGACACGCGGATTAATTTTCTTGGGAATTCGCAAGTCCACAGAGGCCAATTTTCAAATCTCGGCATTATAATACACTCATCCCCCGGTTTACACTGACGGTAGGTTCCTTAGAAAACCGCGTAAATCGAAAACGAACTAAAACGTGCATAATTCTTCGTTAATATATCTTAAAAGACATAAAAATAAAGGTCTATCCATAAAATGACAAAAATATAAAGGTGTATGTATGTAATTTATTTTACATAGAGAAACAACACATATAAATTAAAGAATTTAACCAAAAATTTTATTTATGATATCACGAAAGTGATATCTATTAAAACTTTATACAGGCTAGTAAGACGGTCGCTTCAGAATAAATGGAATTTAGAATAAAATGGAACGAAAAAATCACTGGAAATATAAGCGCCAATGTTAATTGAATTTTAATGAAATTTATTTTTTTAATCCCATATTTTAAAAACCGTGTAAAGGTTAAATAAAGTACCGCGTTAATCGAGGGGATAGATGTACCACCCTTGAGTAGAATAAATGGAATTTAGAATAAAATGGAATGAAAAAATCACTGGAAATATAAGCGCCAATGTTAATTGAATTTTAATGAAATTTTTTTTTTAATCCCATATTTTAAAAACCGTGTGAAGGTTAAATAAATTTCCGTGTTAATCGAGGGATAGATCTACCACCCTTGATCCAAGTGTTGGGTCAAAATCGCGAATATGATGATCATTTGAACGTGATTAATTATGTTCGTAATTCTATCGTGTTTAGTGTCATTTTATTGGGAAAGACGAGACCAATACAACGGTAAAAATTTCACAAAAAAAGAAAACAAAAAGTAGAAAAGTCCCATCTTTTGCTTTGTTGGTATTAGTGCGAGTCTCACGAAGGCTGACCCCTGGTCGGTTCGGCCATCGAGCGTGTTTACCGCTTGACCGATTCCAAGGGTGATCTCCCCAGTAGTGGGAGTCAAACTGTGACTGTTACGGTGGAGATCTTTCTGACAGTTACGGAGAGATTGCTGCACACAGTCATAGCAGTGATGGGACGATTTTGGCATCAGTCAAGTAAGAAGGTACCTTGGTCGCCTCACAATTCAGAAAGGAATGTATAACATTTCATTCAAATATTAACCCTTACCACTCGAATGATGACTGTAAGGCACCACTAAAAATGCTGTATCATTATTCAAAATACTTTTTAGATTATTAAATTTTGTATTTAATAAAGTACTAAACATTTCGGTGTTGTACGAGTAAGTTGCACCATTTTCGTACGTGTAACATGAAAAAAAATCTATAGAAGGGAAATATCCTAGGTCGGAAGAAATGTTTCGTTTTGGAGTTAAAATAGCTTCGAGTGCAAAGGGTTAATAACAATTTACCAAAAATTCGCAGCATGTCCCGCCAATAATAATGCCCCACTACTTTCGCCGCGATATAGATACGTTACTGCATTCGGACGCGCCTGCGCGGAAAAAGATACCGTCGGACATCCCCTCGCTGAGTCACAGCATGCGCCACGCGTGAGAAAAATGTATCAAATTAACCCAAAAGGACACGTAGCCAAGGTCAAGTTGCGTCGTGTCTCGACGCTCGCAGACGTTCCCGCTGTCGCCTTTCATTTCCCGGGCCATATAATACGTACTCCTCCCTGAAGAGGCAGCTCCGGCCTCGAAGAGGCAGAACGCTATACCTCCGGAGCGACGACACGCGCGAGTATCGCTCGGATGGCAGTTATCACTTTCGCGGGACGGCTCAAAGGGTTAGCAGGAACGATCCGGCTTGTCCCCGTAATGACAGCGGTGCGTTAACGCAAGCACGATAATTATTGCCACCGTGTACCCTTGGCAGGCTTGTTGCCAGGCCTGGCCAAGTGGCGGAGCACCGAAAGGAGGGTGAAGAGAGACAATTGCGCGTAATTAACACTAGGGCCAGCCGCGTCTCGTTCCCGGGGACACACGCCGTGTTGCGTATCGTCGTCGGTGGTTGTTGCCCCGCGTCTCTGTCTGTTCCCTCCCCAACCCCTCTTCCTTCCTGCGACCGCAGATAGCATCGCGGAAATTGCACTTACCGTTTCTCCGTCTGCTAATCCGATTCCCGTAGGGTGAATCCGCGAAACAGAGGCGATGCCGGAGCAGCTAAGATCGGAACCCGTTAGCTCCCGGGTATTATGACGAGGAACAGGGAGAGCGCATGGCAAGGAGGCAATTTCGGTGAAATGCTACCCGGGCAACTCGACATCCGATTGCACTTCTCCCCCTCGCGACGAGGACGCGCGCGGTGCATGCTATTTCGGATTTGTGGCGACGGCAACGCGAAAGAACGGAGATACGAGGCCGGAATCGGTTCCCGTTTTCCTCGTCCTGTGTTGCCAGGTCGGATTCAATGCTATCCCGCCCGGGGGATCGCTTGGGAATAGTATAGTATATTCCGATTTGAGGGGGGAAGCGATCCAGTCGAACGGACCGATGCACCCCGTGGTTTAGGGGCACGGAACTCGAGGAAATAGGGGTGTCGCCTTGGATCACCGATGGGACAGGAGACTCTGAATGATAGTCATTTCGCGAGCCTCGGATGTTTGCCGCCGAAGAAACGGAGACGGGTGACTGGGGAAACCTGATGGAAGCTGCATTCATATTCGATCACAAAGGTTCGGATTCTTAGGTAGGGTACAATGGATTCATATTGGATTCCGAAGTGTGATGCTGTTTGGGGTGTTCGACTCTGGTTTCTTTCGGCGGGTCTTTATAGTGGTTTCGGAGAGGGTCTCGCGACATGTGCGAGTACTATATGCGAAAATATTGATGGACAGCATTTTTGGGTTAAATTATTAATTGAAAAAATTGGGTCACTCTATACTCTATATGATGTCTCTTTTAATATTTGCTAAGTCTCTTGCAAATATTGTCAAGAAATTAATTATGTTGCAGTTATACACAAAGTTATCATCAGTATTATGCTTCCTTAGCAATATTTAAATTACAGTGTCTGCTACACTAATCAATAAAACTAATCAAAAACAATAAACTAATGTAAGTTGGCCTTTGAACCTCCTAAACGCCTCTATTTAAAAAAAAGATGTCATGTACGCCATATTATCTCCCCCCTGATACTATGTAACATCCGTACAAATAATGTTTTTGTACAACGCATAATTTGGAAGTGGGGAGGTGGTCAAGTTAGGTGGCTCACCCTGTATATTAATATATAAAAATTGTCACACAGTCAATTGTCTGCAACAGCAAATTTTAAGAAGAAAACATTTTTCTATTGCATTACAAAATAAAATATGTAGGCACGTTACCATTTCTTATACCTTTGTAAGCGTTCTGAGTTTATCTGAGTGGCAGGTATTGTGCTACCTATAACCGAATCCACGTTCAAAACACGATAGCTTTCCGCAGAGCGCGGCAGAGCTTGACAACATAGGTTTGCGGAGGGAAATCTGTCATGCGAGGAATTGTACCAGTAGACATTGTTGGTTTGATTGATAATATCGCTTCCCCTTTCAGTGTGCCGAGGGGACAAATACTAAATATTCGTTGGGGATCTGCTAGTAACGTCGCTTAATAAAATCTTTTGATCGTTTCGAAACTGTTTATGCTAATATTCCATTTATTTGAAACAGCCGCTGACGAAATTATCAGGCAAAGTCTTTGATGAAATAGTCTTTGGTCAAATATTTTTAAACACTTTCGCGATCGTCCGGGTACGAGGACTGTGTCTCACGAATTTTCTCTGTATTATAGGGAGTGTTAAAAATAATACCATTCAATGTTTATACGGTATATGGAGCACACTGTGCCGAGTAAAGAAGCTTTAGTAAACGTAGGTCAAAAGGTGAACCGTTTCTGAGATACAGTGAGTGTGAAAAGTATTCGTACACCTCTTGTAGGCTTCAAAAACCATGTATTTCTCTATGTAATTGCGCACATGTTTATAAAACGAAACATAATTGTAATTGTTATATATTGTAACTACGTACTGTCATATAAATATACTTGAAAAAGTGTAACGTTAACGAGAAAAATGAAAAAGTATGAGAAATCTCTCTAAATTGGCACGCAAAAAGTATTCGTACAGGTACAAGAATGCACTTGAAAGGCGTCCGATTGTTTATATTATGGTTTAGCGGGACCCGAGAAATAATCAGACAGAGTCTTTGATGCACAGTCTAGTGGCAACCTTCTGCAAAACTAGTCAATTTTTGTAACATTCGGTAAAACCGGTCGTAAAGGTAAGGAAACAAGTGAGACTGAAAGAAAAATTATTATACAACTGCATAATCAGTGAAAATCATTGCGGGAAATAGCAAAAACAATTAATAGGCCACATAGCACTATACAAGGAATTATAAATCGATATGGTGAACGAAAAACCAATAAAAATACAGCAATATCTGGTTGACCTCGAAAACTTAGTTCACGCGATGAACGTTTAATAGTGCGTGAAATAAAAATATCCTAAAATCAGTGCCCCTAAGATTGCTGCTGAGCTTGCAAACAACGCTGGAGTAAATGTATGTGCCAGCACTATTCGTAATTGTTTACGAAATAGTGAATATCACGGCCGAGTTGCTCGCAAGAAGTATTTCGTAAATGCCGCAAATAGAAAGAAGAGACTTGATTTCGCGAAAGATGATATTAATAAGCCTATATTAATAAGACAACGTTCCATATAATACATTTTAAATTTCTAGTTTTGGTTTCATTAATTATGTTACTCTGATTTCGTAAGAATCTCTGGGGTTGATGTATGGCACTTAACGTGTTAAATCTGTATTGTTAAAACGAAATGTATATATTTTAATATATTTTACGGTCCAATCCCTGTAGAAATCTCTAAAGAAACAAATGAACTTCGTCCGAAGTTGATTTCTTTTCTAGTTTGTTCAGTTATCCTGCAGACCAGTTTACAGAAAACACAGTTTCGAGAAACGTGCGTATTATACAATGAATAATCAGAAGAATTGAACTAAAAAAAAAGCCTCTCGTAGTTCAACACTATCTGTTCATATCCCCAAAAGTTTTACTCCCATAAGTCCAACAATTATTCTGATAAAAATTGTTAGAAATCACTTGTTCGTGAGAAGTTCCCGGTGAACGTAGGGGAGATTTCACGATAGCGATGTATGCAACCCTTTCTGACCAGTTGTACCACAGCGAAACGGTTGAGAAGGTGTCACGCAGTCCGAAGAAAGTCGACGAGGGAGTGATAAATTAATTAGCCGAAAGCCGCGGAACGTTAAGTTCGGAACGCCTAATCGGACGCGGACTAGTCAGTTTAACAGACAATCGGGCGTAATTAACACCGTGCCACCGCGTCGTTGGGAAACAACCCGCTGCGAGTCGTATCAGTATCTCTCTCTCTCTCTCTCTCTCTCCCCTCTCTCTCCCCCCACTCACCCTCGGCTTGCCCTCCCTCGTGTCACAGATACAATCACGGAAATTGCTCTTACCGTCTCGCCGACTGTTAATCCGATTCTCGTGTAGCATTTCCACTCCTGGCTCCGGCGACTAACTCCAGATGACTGATTCGAGATAAGGAATAGATGACCGGAACGAGATAGGGGAACATGATACAGCGTTGCTACCAGCAGCAGAAGGAGCGGCGGAGGGGAGAGAATGAGGAGTGGAGGGGAATGTTTACCGGCGAGCGAGGCCACCTTTCAGGAAACGCGTTCCGTGACCGTGGAAAGTCAATTTTTGCTTTCGCCACGCCACCGGACGTCGAAACGCGGCCACGCCGAAAAACGCATGCTCGCGTGCCGAAATCTGGAATGCCGAGTAGGCTTCGATTACGCAGGCTTCGAATGTTGCTTCGAGTAAAAGTCTGCTGAACAGACACGCTTTTTTTCCCGCAATCCGTTGCCTGCTGACGCGAATGCCGATTGTTATGATGACCGGGGAGGAAGGGAATAATCGAATGTGAATGTTTTCACAGAGCTGCGTTTTCTTCGGTCGCGTCATCGATCACCGCATTCGTTTGGTTATACAAAAATTTATTTGCTTTCGCAAGACTATTTCAGGATCAGGGACAACGTGAATTTGGAACGCTGGACGGTACACGTGTTTGTATTAGAAGTATGTGTTTCACAATTGGAAGAACAATTTTGCTATCCGACCACGGCCCAGATTCGTAAGAATTTTCTATTAATTAAACGTAGCTGTGAAACGCTGATTAACACATTTTGTATAATTGGTTTAACGATGTCCTAATCGCGACGACGACATATCGGACGACATCATTTGCTTAATTTAGTAGAACGTAACACGTGTCTGTTATGTGGAAAATATAGGGACACAGACAATTTTCGCCTGAAGGATATTTCGACGGGGTGTAATAAATATTAACACGCATTTATTGCATCCCAGGATGCTATTAAGATCGTCGGGTTTGGTATCGCACGGGCGTTGAATGTTGAACGAGAAAACGATCCCCCGGTAACGCTAATATTGCGACAGGCGTCCTAGATTATACCAAGAGATCGTGTTTATCATCGCGGTACTGCGCTTTCGGGTGTCTCCCGTCTGGCCTTCTATTTGATCATGTCCGTGATTCAATTATTTTCTAATTACACGTTATTCTCGGTAAAGGTTCCCTCCCCATTTTCTCAAATTTTGTCAGACATAGTCGACGTTGCGCTTTAAATTATTTTGCGAAAAATCTGCACGAGACGTGTAACGATAAATGCATACTGGACGTCTAAGTGGATACTGTAATGTTTATACACAGAATGGACTGATAAATTGAATCACCTTGAATATATTCGTTATGCGTAATAAACGATACAAAGGAAATTTGCATGATATAGAGGGGGACATGTTGTGATGCAAACAATTTTTATATAGGTGAAGGCGTTTCGGTTATTTCAAGGTCACCTTGGTTTCTTTAAATCGAATCACCCGCATTTTACATCGTGAATCGATAGAGCATCGAATTTTACGTAAAAATGTACTGACCTGCATATGTTCCAGAGCTAATAATAGTTAACGAGATATTATCGAAACAATTTTCAATACATACCTCAACACTAATACTCGAACTGATGTCTCTCAACTTGAATATGGTAAGGACATCCGAAAAATTATTTCGATATCTCGTTAACTATTAGATTTAGGACATATCAAGGTCAATAGAATTTGGTGGTCTATCAATTTATGTCACACGAAGTAGGTCATTCCGTTTACAGAAGTCAAGGTGACCTTGGAACCTCCGAAACGCCTTCACCCGTATAAAAACAGTTTCACAATATTTCCTCCTCTGCATCCTGCAAGTTTTGAATACCATTTTTTCATATTATTAGAAATAATATCGAAGGTAATCAAATTTATTCGTCCACCCTGTAGATTCTAGGTTACATTTTTTTATGCAAGTTCTCATTTTTCTAGATCAAATTTTCTATCAAATTTTCTATCAAATTCT
The DNA here is from genome assembly GCA_028454255.1 of Halictus ligatus. Lineage (NCBI taxonomy): Eukaryota > Metazoa > Arthropoda > Insecta > Hymenoptera > Halictidae > Halictus > Halictus ligatus. The sequence goes on from CM052135.1 coordinate 7,178,155, forward strand.
ATTGAGCTATTTTGTTTTTCAACGTAAAATTTCGTTGAAAAGATATAAGATATAACATACGTTGCTAGGATCTATAAATTACGATATTTAAGACCGTTCCGTTTTTTTCCAAAAATTCATTATCGATTCGCTCTCGTGGACTCGTTCGAAACAGTTCTCACCGACAGACTGCTGGCTGCACGTATTTACATAGTTTCAGCAAATATGAATCACAGTTCAAGAATACGAAATATTCGTGCGCGGCAGTGTTCAAAGCGGAATAGGGTAAAAAATAAATTAATTAACGTTCTCCGAAGCTTTCACTTTACTTCGAAGCAAATAGAATGTTTAACGGGGAAAGCACATTGGCTCTTTAATTCAAAGAAACGTCCACAATTTATTTATTTATCCTGTTACGGTCAAAGGGCGAAAGTCCGTGGTGGTTTCTGCGAATATAAAAATTTGTACCGAGAATAGTTGCTACACGAAACGATCTCTCGAGTCTCTTTGACTTTTGTGCCCGAATGCATATCGAGTAAAATTTTGGTTCATAAATTCTTAAGTACGAGATCGATAATCTCTTATCGAAGTCCGTAATTGTGCATTTCTAGTTTCCAGTTCGGTGCTTGAATATGTAGCTGAAATTCGACGGTCCGTAACTTCGACGTTTGCAGAACTAATTTCGTATTCGCTAATCGATTTACTTTACCCCGGAGAATCTTATCCCCCGCAGATACCATGCGTCAAACAGTAAATCCAATTAGAGACACGCGTCGACTGATGCTTCCGTCGGCCCTGAGGATTTTTGTTTTAACGACGAGATATCGGGGCCCTCGGCTACCCTTCGGGCGATAAATACAAATTAAGGGATCCCGTGGAAACTGTCTTCGAAAGTTGCCCGTAAATTACAAGAATAATATATTCGATGGAACAAATTCTACGACTGTAATATTTGAGCAAAATACAGAGTGCCCCAAAAATGTAGCTTTCCCTTGAAATATATCATTCCTGAGATGATTTGAAGAAACTTTTTCCTTTGCGAAAATATTCTCCGAGGCTTCGTTAAGGAGGTATTGGCGAAAAGCACGGACCAATCAGAGCGCGACAAAAGCAGACGGGCCCCGGCACGACAGCGGGCCCCACTGAGCAGGACGCTTGCATTGGCCGAGCTGAGATCCGTCCGCTATAGCTGCGCCCTGATTGGTTAGTGTTTTTCGTTAATAACTCTTTAATGAAACCGCAGAGAATATTTTCGCAAAGGAAAAAGTTTTTTCAAATCGCCTCAGGAATTACCCCTTTCAAGGAGATAGATTTTTGGGACATCCTGTAGAAATTTAAGAATAATTTAAAAATAATCAAAGAATCAGATGAAATAGAAATTATTGTACAATACAGCGTTGAGTCATCATCAAGGAAAATATTGCATTGTTGTTAACGAGTTTTCAAACAAAATTGTAAAGATATGGATTTTAATATGGTTTATTACGCTGAAATGAGTGATGCAATAATTAATTGTGGTAATACAATTTTTGTTGACACTCGATTCCATTTGGAACCAGTTATTATTACTATTTTGGATTCCATTTATATATAAGGTGTTAATATCCTGAATGTACGAATGCATGAACGATATTGTTCGCAATGTAGATTATTAATTTAAAGATAAAGAAAGCATTGTTCGACACTAAAAAAAAACAACTTTTTACAGTGTACCCTTAATGCGCGTGCTTCTTATTCGCGAAGTTTTCAGACGAATTTTTCGTGCGACAAAGTGCACATCTCGATGATAAATATTTGCGGGGAATATCGAGAAGGTTGAGGATATCGATGGCTCGATCGGATCGGGTCCCATTCACGGAAACATATTCTAAACGGATCCTCGTTTTAAGAGCATCTGTCGGTACAATGGAATTTCATGTGAGAACGGACAGGAATACACTTCGTCTGCTACCCCTCCTCCCCTCCCCCACCCCCCTAGGTAAAAAGCATTCCATCGTATCCGGTAGATGCACGCACTCTCGCGAGCCACGAAATATATTTTTATCAATCCCGAGCGTATCTCTGCCCGCGGTGCCAACGGAATATTTCACCGTTGGGTATGACATAAAACACGCGTCGCGAGCCGCTTTAATGATCTCCGGGCAAATGAGCCTAATGAATATCTTTTTCCGATGGCAGACTTCCACGCGACGGCTACCCACCATTTTTGCAATAAGCTCCTATGCATCTCGTGATGACACATTTTTCCTTTTACTTTTCTAACGGAAATAAACATTTTTTTTAGCTTCTCATCGTTTAAAAACATGTTTCGCGACATTGCTTCGCGGATAATATGGATTTTTTTTCATTAAACACGGGTTTCAAATATTCATTCTTTGTAGGAAGACCTCGAATTTTTCAGGTTATTTGTGGACCGCGGATGTGTGTGCGTGTCTTTATGTTAAATAAAAATTGTTTGCCCTGTTTGCAAGTAACAGGGGCCAAGAAAAAATTCTTTCTTCTTTTAATAATGTTAACAAGCTGACATCAACGTAATAACACATTGTTGACCGGCAATTTTACGCAGAAGCTATCTAATGTCACTAGATATTGTTTCGTAATTAAATGTAGAACTAAAACAATCTAAATAACCTTCAATAAACTTTATTTATACATAATGCATTCAAATAAAACTTTAGACATATCTTTTATATAACTTTTTATATCCTTTTTTGGTATGATATTGTCCCAGCAACGTTTGGTCATGAAAACACGAGTTAACTTGTGACCGGTCAGCAATGTGTTAATATTCTTAAATAGTTTTAATCTGTTCACTGTTTCAAATTGTAACTACTCATTCTTGTCATAAATTCATAAAATCCGCAGTCCAACTCTTAGACTCCGGTTCTTTCTGCAAAATGAATTGTGCATCGATTGCAAGACACAAGAATTGAATATAAAATACATTTTTTGATTGTAAAAGAGTTACATGAATTTAACGATATTTTTGTATTACTTTCGATTTACCAAAATTATCAATAGTCAAAAATCATTAGTAGAAAATTATTTATGAAAATATGAATTTTGCAGTGTATTCGTAGGAAAATTCCGAGAGTTCAATTGATATAAAATTTCACACCGAAATTGACACACCGAAGTGTTAAAAAGTCTGCAATATATGTAGATGAAAAAAAAGTTGGTGTTGCAAAGAAAATTTTAGGATATCCAACAACCTCGATTCTTTGTTACTCAATACAAGAGAAATATATTATTATAGATTTATAAACCGTTTCAGTCGAAGGGAATTAAAGCGAGCCGCTATACAGGGTGTCCCAAAAATGTTCTTCCTTGAATGGGATAATTCCTGAGCTCATTGGAACTAACTTTTAAAAAAAAATGTTACGAAAAATGTAAGCACTGTTATATTTTTATTCGCGTTTGTTTGACGCACGCAGAGGACCGATAAAAGTACTTACTACATACAGGGTGTGCTAAAAATGTATTTCCTTCGAATGGGTAATTACTGAGGTGATTTGAAGAAACTTTTTCCTTTGCAAAAATCTTCTTCGCGGCTTTACTAAGGAGTTATTAACGAAAAACACGGACCAATCAGAGCGCGGCTATAGCAGCTGGATCCCGATTCGGTGACAGCTCCCGCTTGAGCGTTGGCATTGGCTGAGTCAGAATCCGCCTGCTGTATCCGCGGTCTGATTGGTCTGTGTTTTTCGCTAATAAGTCTGTAACAAACACTCGGAGAACATTTTCGCAAAGAAAAAAGTTACTTGAAATCGCGTCAGGAATCGGCCGTTCCAAGGAGATACAATATTTATGGGACACGCTGTAGAGTCGGATCGCCGTGACCTCTGCGACCATCATCGCGGGATTTACATTCTCGTGGAAGTATCGGAATACTTTCGCGTCTCGAGTTATTTTTACCGCTTCGCCGTTTTCACGAACAGCGAAGACTTTCTTCTTCGAAGACACACTCTAACTCTCCCGCGAGGATCTCGGGATTCCTCGCACGCGTGTCGAACGTTCGTCGTTCGGCCTCGGACTCTTCGTTCGCTGAACTTCCGCGAACCGTTTCGGTCTTCGATGTACGTATTTAATAACCATAAAAGTGACGAATGGTCCTCGTCAACGGTCCGATCGATTCGCTTCACAGAATGCATTGGCCCCGTCATAATCTATGCAAATAATCCCGATAAATCGTTGGACAATTATTCCGCCGGATAAATCGTTTGTCCGAGTTCTGCACGCCACGCCGAACTAATTATACCGAATTTGTCTACGTGAACTCGTATAACGAATTTATCCTCGGTCCGTGACATTTTCGTTACGTAATATTGTCCACGATTCTCTGCGATCGTTCTTTTGCAACAACCAAATAACATTTTCCGTGGGAACGTACATTTATTGCTTGAAAAAAGTGCAGGAAACGATGGATTCAATACTATGGAAAACTTTACGTGTAAAGCACACGTTAAGTTTTTATTTTTTCAGTTTTCTGCATTTTCTTCTAAAGATGTTGAAGAACTGAAATCAACCTCCACATTTTGCTGGACTATCTGGAATAAGAAAATAATTTTTCAATTTTTTGATAATTCCAACAATTATTTCAGTTTTAAACGAATAGTCTCAAATCAAAGTGGCGATACTTTGGTTTATTCTGTATATGACTGCGGTTTTTTCATTAGAGTAAACGAAATTTGAAATTGCAGGAAAATTTGAATATCTCAACGTATGATTTTTCATCTATTACAATGATTAACGGAAGAAATAATTTTCTATTTGGTTTCTATTTCCTGCAACCTGATAATTACAGTCTGTACAGTAACCTAGAACTGGGAACGTCCTTGAGTCAAGGTCTCTTCTGCACAAAGGCTCCAGTTGGCCAGTCAACAAGCAGAAGAGAATGCTGGTGGGCAGAGGAAGGCCCAAAATGAGATTCAGGTTCCCAGCGAGCGAATGGGAGAGCTCAGGTCCGAGATAATCTTCGGGCCAAGCTCTCTTGCGACGAAGCCCTTAGTTAATCAATCTGTAAAAAAGAGAAAGCACTGGTGATGGAAGACTGGTTCGAGTTTTCGAACCTAAGTGCCAATGAGGGGAATGGGGGATTATGGAGATTATAATCTAGGGTGGATTATGGTACTCGCGTGTCTAACAGATAAAAAGGAAATTGATATTTTTGCAATTTTAAACAGGGCCCGTTGCAGCTCAATATATAAAATATTTGAAAACGTTATTACTCGAATATAGTGAACAGTACTCTCGGAAAATATTGATTCAGAAAATACAAAAACTAGTTTTCTTCATTCTTTTCGTAAAACCTGCTTATACAGGTTGGGACACCTAAAACAGGCCACCTGAATAACTGGGTTCCCGTTGGTGATAGAAAACAATGGTTCAATAATTCCATGTTAATAGTTTTTTGATAGGTGGACGCGTAGAGGACATACGAAGGTCACGTCCGTTTTTAAACGAGGATGATACTATTCCATGTACTATCTAATAGGACGTTTTAAGACGCGTACAGTGACCTACGACTCAAGGTCAACTGCGATGGAAAAGCTTATTAGATCAAAGTTAATACATTCGGTACGGTGCTCCCACGCTACATGCTATCCCCTAAATGTACAAAGATACATATCACATATTTATCGATAACAGCCGCGCGTTGGTCAGATCAAAGAGGCGATCGAGAAATCGATGGAACGCGGGTACAGAATCCCAGCGAAAACGCCTAAGGTGAAGGTCTAGGGTATACTTCGGCGCGGCTACGAGGCCGGATTTATAATAGATGCACGTGGCGTACTGCCAACAGCCAGGCGCCACAATATTGCCGCTTAGTCACCTCTCCGGGCCCGGGCCTTCCTCTTTGTCCTCTAGCTCGGCGACGTAATAAATAACAGAAACGATCGCGGGAAAACTGAATATTTATGAGAGAATTCGGTGGTCCGCCACGTCCCTGCACGTCGTTTCTCGTCCCGCTGTTCGCTTTGATCCTCTCTCAGTTTACCCGGGACATCCTGCCACTTCCACCGTCCTGTCACTGTGATAGGTATATTTGCCATGTTGAAGCACCGTAACACGGGTATTAGCGAGCACGACGACGAAGGTTTCATAGCTGTTTTTATCGCTACGCTCGAGCTTTCCGATTGAAAGCGAAAGGATTCGCCGCGGACCGCAATTTTCGAACGATAAAATCCTGTACAGAATTACGAGTCGTTCCTCAATCGTAAAACCGTACAGAGACTGTTCTCCATTTCTGCGTTCCTCTGATTCTGAGATTCGTGGGATGGTAATTGTACTGAAATTTGCCGCCATCTATGATTTTCAACAACTTTTTCCTACACGTGTAACCGCCTCTTTGTTTTCGAGGTATTCGCAAAAGACTTTGTGGTACAGTGTTCTCTCTGTATATGTCGCCAAGGATGATAAACGTCGCGGGATTATCTCCAGTACCGCGATGTTGTTGACATATATCGAGAATTCACTGTATTACAGTGTTCTCCCCGTAACTGTCGATTGGTCCAGTAACACTTCAGATATTTCCGGGATCAATCTTGAAACGTTCATTCCGCGAAAAACGCACTAAAAATTTCAATTATCCGTTACTATGCTACGTATAGCACTGCAGTTTCGGAATTGAGCAGTTTTACGAATTTCCAAATAAAACTTTGTGAGAGTATCTCAGAAGGATTGTACTAACGGAATATAGTATTTTTCGCCAGAGGCATGTAACACCGTAATAGATATAAATGCCTCTTTCGAATTGTTCTTTTCCTTTCATTAACAAATCAACAAATGAAACAGATCAGACTTTTACAACAGCGCGCTGAACTGTTGCGAAAAGCAACTGAGAATAGCTCGCTCAGCCGGTTCGAGGTACTGGAATCATTACTACTTTAAATAATCAAAGAACTTTCCCCGTTGGGGCGTATGCCAGGAACAATGATTCTGCTCGGACACGAGAAGCATAATAAATTGCATCCGCTTCTGCTATTCATCGATCCGACTGTGTTTAGACTCGAGAGTATCAACCTTAAAATTATTTTCTACTGCGTAATAAATAGACCGCGAATTTTATGCGTTTATAACAAAAATGAATAGATGCAAATTAAAATAGTGAAAAGATTCCTAGAAGTCAAGAATGTCGATATTTTTAACATATTGAAATTATTATTAAGGGAAGTACATTTGTAACTTAGCTCCTGTAGCTTGCAATTAATGTATACAAATTTTGTCTAAAATTCTGTTTATCTATCGGACATCTTCATCGGCCCACTCGAGAACAATATTCAGCAGAATAGGTGCCCTCATCCGCAATACAGTGTCTACTCGATAATAGTCCAAAACTCGGGTTTGATCAGAGACAATTATCGACTAGAAGATACTGTTCTTTAATCCATCGCCGTACGTAGAAAAGCACAGCGAAGCTCGAGAGCCCTCGGTCGTCGAGGAGTGTAAAAAAATACGATTATGTTGGTAAAAGTCCCATAAAAAAATAATGAAAGCTAAAGAAGTTTTGTTATAGGGTTAGCAGTGGTCTCACACCGATATAGCCGATCCGTACTGGGGATAGTTCTGGAATAATTGTAGTTGTAATATTTGATACATTTATAGCTTATCACTTTATGTCTTATATCGAAAGAGAACTGTATTCCTAGTCTCACAAAATTACTTTTACCGTCGAACAGGTTTCGCAGACAGAAATAGATATAAGAATGGTACAAATGATGCTTCAGGAACCCTAGTATGTATCCGCTAACATTCTTACGTGCTCCAATGTTCCCGAAAAAAATCTCGCCATCGCTCATTCTGCCTAAAACTTTTCCCGAGACGACGGCGATTTTTCCTTCGGAATCCTCCCGAAGAAAATTGCGCGACGCTTCGCTAATTACCGAATGGAGCATGCAGCACCAAATGGAGTATCGGACGGCGCCAGACAATTAGCTTAGTAAATTCCGCGAAGAAGTTCGCCAGGACGCGACAGGGCGAAGAGGGCGGGGAACGGGCGAGAAGCAAGACGAAAGAGAGAAAGGAAGAGGAGCGAAAGCACGGCCGAGTTAACTTTAATTGCCCGGTTGGCTACATAATAAATGACATTGCAGACGGCCGAGCGGAGGAAAAATTGTTTCGTCCTCCGCCTCCTTCAGCCCCTTTCTGGCAGACACCACACTTTCTGCCGTATATATATATATAGGGCCGTCCAGATAAATCCGGAATTTACTCGGGCATTTTTTCGACCAAGTATTTCAACGCACAGGTGTACAAATAAAAAAAAAGAACAAATCGCCAGATCAAGACTTGTTCCCTCACACTAACTTCCCCTTCCACCGCACTATTCCCCCACGCTTCTGTCGCGGCCCGGTCACGTGACGCGTTTCGTGCATGTGTCACAATGTCACGTGACCAATCCGGTACTGACAGAGAGAGGGTAAAGTGTGTTCCCCTCAATTCGAGTCAATTTTCCTTATCTGGCGCCACTGATGCCAGCCAGAGTTGTGCAGAATTACAATTCAATTACTCCAGGAATTATAATTAGAAAGTAATTGAATTATATTGTAATTTATAATTCAGATCTTCATTCAATTAAATTACACTGTAATTCGTAATTGCAATGGAGTACAATTACAAAATACTTTGTAATTAAATTACATTAATTACGCATTACGATCAGACTTGTGCATATTTACAATTGAATTACTCTAGGAATTATAATTACAAAGTAATTGAATTACATTATAACTCAATCATATTGTAATTTATAATTCAAATCTTCATTCAGTTGAATTACACTGTAATTCGTAATTGCAATTGGTGTACAATTATAAAACACTTTGCAATTAAACTACATCAATTACGAATTACTATGTAATTAAATTAAAATTAAAAATTAAAGAATAATAAAGTAATAGGTAATAAGAGGTTGAAAAATCCATGTGAAGGTTTCAAACAGAAAGAATTTATTATTTATGAATTTATAATATCTGAAGAGAAATAATTTCTGCGTTACAAATTCTTTAAATTTCAAACATAAATATAAAAAGCAGAAAAAGAAAACATGGTCCCTACTTTACGATATACCTACGAAACGATATATATTAGCACTAGGTTTACGGGACCCGTTACGGGTTCTAATATTTTTAATTCACAATTATTAAGATCCTAAAGATATATCCGTGAAAAATTATTCAACAAATTTATTTCCTTGGGTATATGTTATTAAAAAGAAATGGCTAAAAATTTGGGCTGCACATTCGCGTTATTTTTATAGAGTAATGTAAAATAATCGCGTTTAGCGCTCCGTAAACCTAGTGTTAAAGGAAAAAATAACGACAATTATCTAATGAGACTCATTAAACAAACATTAATATTACATGTAAGTTAAATTGAAATACATTATTTAATAACAAAAAACTGAAAAAAGGTTTTTAGCAGCTTATCACTAACCAATAATAGGATCACTTTGACGTATTACGTATTACGAACAAGGACGAGGAAGTTCTTCAAAGTTCTGGGCTATACATAATTTGGAGAGCTGTATTTCAATTATATTGAATTTGAATTACAAATCCGATTAAAATAATTAGTAATCGAATTAATTGAAAGGTTTGAATTATGTAATTCAGTTCCGACGTAGATGAATTACTATATAATTGAAATACAATGTAATTTAATTGCACAATTGAATTACAACGTAACTGAATACAACTCTGGCTGTATTTCAGTTATATTGTACTTCAATTATATTGTATTTGAATTACACATCTGATTAAAATAATTAGTAATTCAATTAATTGGAAGGTTTGAATTATGTAATTCACTTATGATTTAGTTGATTTACTGTATAATTGAAATACAATGTAATTTTATTGCGCAATTGAATTAGCACAACTCTGATCCGAGCGTCTAAGGCAGCGTCGCCAGATCAAGACTTGTTCCCCCACTCTAACTTCCCTATCTATCGCGCTATTCCCCACGTTTTCGCCGCGGCCCGGTCACGTGACGCGTTCCGTCTGTGTTTCGTGCATACTCCGGTAGTGGCAGAGAGGGGGTAACTTTTTTCCCCTCATGTCGTGCTCCCTCCCCTTATCTGACACTGCGTCGGACAGAAAACGGAACAATATCGTAGTTGGTACACGAGTATCGGGAAAGCTGGCGTTGAACTTATCGATGCCGCTGTAATCTTATTTCCGGGTATACATTCATCTTGGCCCGCGTCACTTTCGACGGCCGAACGTTCTTCGCATCGGAAATTTATTCCCGGAATTAAATCTTCCCCTCCCTGTCTGTCGTAAAATAAGATCGACTTCCAATTGGTCCGCCGTGTGTCGGCTTTTGTACCCTTTTTGCGCAATATGTTTCGTTTGGGCGCCTTGCACCGGGAAAAATTCGATAGGAATTTAATTAACGTATAATGGAAGCTTGGCGGAGGGATGGAGGTGGTTTGAGGGTTGATCGATAAATGACAGGGGAACAAAAATATATTCAGGGGCACTGCGGGATCACGATGAACGTATTCTATTGAAAAGTTCTTCAGCTTTCTGCGTACAAAACTTTTTACATCTTGCACGCTCGCAAATGGTAGGTCCACTAATATTCCTTCGAATAAATTATTATGGAAGACATGATCATTAGCCCTCAAGTAGACCTTTAAAACGTACTTTAAAAATGCAATGATCCAATCAAATTGTATTCAATATTCATCGAGTCGAAATGATAAATGGAAATGTAGTGAGATAGTAAAACTTCATCTAAAACCACAAATATCTCAGAAAATATGACCTTGAAATGACCTTCGTTCAGACTAACTTCTCCCTCTCCGAATACGATTACATTGAGGTATTTGCTTCAGGTGCAAATAAATATATAATGTTTACTCGATATGTGCCCAAAACACGGGTATAGTCAGAGACATATATCCGCCAGGAGATACTATTATTTGACCCACGCCGAACGTAGAAAAGGCGATCGAGGTATCTCGAGCTTATGAACCCCTCGCGTGGTATATCCCGCCGCAGTGGGGATAGTTCTGGGACTTTTATCGACTAGACATTTGGGGCATATATACAGTAAACACTTAACAATTAAAATTAATAATTCCCGCCCATTCTGCTGTTTTAAATGTCCCGACTTGCGTGATTATTATCGGATAAATCGAAAATCGCTCATTAGGATTCATTTTCTAAAATAAACGTTTGTGTATCGAAACTAATTTTATGCTCGCTAAAAAAGTTGTTTGTAACAATTGAAAGGCGATTTTGAAGTTACTCATCAATTTTGTTAAACACACTTGAATATTGTATCTAATCTCTATTGACCCCATTTATTATATCCAATGACCTCCAATTAACCTCCAATTTTTTAGATTAGTCACCGAGGGCTACAGAACTGTTAACACTAGGAAGACCCCGGAGCAGTCGAAATAACTGGTTCCTAATTTTTTCTTTTACAATTACTGAAATTGTAAAAATGTTTTCATCGGAAATTGTTTAATGAACCTCTTCGTCGAAGCTCATATTACAATAAAAGTTGTATGAAGTCTGAATGGACATAGTCTTGTCACTGTTACAAAGCAATATACGTCAGTCGCATTTATTGCTCGGTCGTTCCGAATTTTACTTTCTAGAACCTAATATTTTGCACTTTTTTTTATACAATCCTCTAGCTTAGAATCGTTTTAAACGCGCATAACTCCTGAGCCAGTGAATTCCTCACATTAAAACTTGGATTTTTCGTCAAGTTCTCTTCAAGGTCTGCAAGATTATATAAAAAGTAGTTAAAAATTTTTTGTCCAATAACGTGAAGTTCGATCCAGTAACCTCTTCAGGTAATTTATTTTCTTTCTCTGGGAGTTTCACATAGGTTGCTTCTTTGGCCACAGCTACAATCAAATTCACTCCACCTGTTGTTTATTCTACGACGGGGTGATGCGTGCTAGACGTGCTCGTGTATGCTGAATACGTAGCTCGTGTATGCTGAATACGTAGCTCGCACGATACCTGTAACCTGTAACGAGATATCGTCGCGATGAGTTTTTCGCACGGGGGACTCGAGTAGAAAAAGAAAATGAACGGGCCGCAACGGAACGCGTGCGTACTCCCGCCTCCGCGCAGAACCGTGGCCAGGGGTTGCAATTACGACGTCGCTAACTGCGCGCGGCTAATTAGGTTTATTGACACCTGCGGTTGGAACGGTGTCAGGGAAGTACAGTACGGAGACTGTTGTAACGGGATTCGCGAATGGGAGTGAACTATTACAATGTATACCCCGGCTGGCTTGAGGATTCTCCAGCGAATTTACCTTCTGCGCCGATTTAATTAACATTCCACTTACCGCCGCGTCGGTTATTTAACAGGTATCATAGAATCAACGATTAATGACGAGTTGTTAACGAATTCTCTTCGGTTCTGACAATCAATTACAAATTAATAGCACGAGTATCGTAATTCTTATTTCAACGTGTTCACTATCGAATTAACACCCTGAAAAGTGTCACTTTAATAAAATAAAAATGGAAAAGTTAAAATTGACCATAGTAATTGCTACAGTGAATTTTCGATGTATGTCAACAACACGGGTCTTGACAGCGTCGTGTATCGTGCAAGAGACATACCCGAGCCATGCTTAGGCCTACCGAGCTTCATGGACGCACGTCAGTGGGGATAATTCTGCGACTTTTATCATCCAGACCTTGGCGACATATATAGAGAAATCGCAGTATAGATTTTATATACTTCTATTTGTAGCAAATATAATTTTACAGCTTAGTATGTTAAACAGTTCATGAAAGCTTTATAATATTTTCATTTCATTTCTAACTTGACCTAATTTTTTACATATTGTCTCTGCGATTGATAAAATATTCATAACAAGATATTTTGATCAGTAAACAACTTCAATAAAATATTCATACGTTATTAATTCTGAAATATTACGTCGATGATAACTGCTTTATACCGCTGTAAAACAGACGTCCGTCACGATCCATTAACCTGTTATGGCGGGCATGCTTTCCTAAGCGATTTTCTTTTATAGATAAGAATGCGAAATTCTGTTTCACTGCTTCTCAAACCATGCTGACTCGACACCACACTTTACGGCTCGGGCGAGATATAAAATTCATTTCTAGAACAGTTTCGCAACGCTAAATAATTTATAATATATTTTTATTATACATTTATAATATATCTTTATTCTACATTTATAATATAATTCTGCGTTTCACCTTTAATTCACAATGATAGCATCTATATTTTTTACCACATGAACCGAATTTATTGTTTAGCTGCCGGTAAGAACATATATTTTTATTACCTGCTACATGCGCTGTTTATGCGAAAATAAACATTTTTGCAGAAATAGTATTTGTACATGATGCAAACTCATCGAAGCAGTGCAAGAAAAAAAAAATACGCGGAAAATGAACAAAATATAAATGAAAATATGCAATAGTCAACGTTCTTACGGAATGCAATTGTTAATAATTAAATAAGTAGTTAAAATTTTGTATTGGTACGAAACGTAGTTCATTATTAACTTCGAAAAATAGTAAATACATTGGAAGAACTTAAAAATACTGTTACATTATTCGCAATTTATTACACATATTCAGACAGAAAATAAACTTCCACTTTACTCCAGTTTTTTGCACAATTCGGGTAGAAAATTTTTATTTTGTACGAAGGTCCGCTGTCTAATATTATTAAACGTAGCTCTGTAGCCATTATACATCAAAAATGGATTTAATCCATGTTTACCTAAAAAAGCTTCATACTTCATTTTATTTCCAAGTTGCAGCGAATATAATTATAATTGGTAAGAGGAATCGAAGTAGTTGCTTAACAATATACCCACCAAGCACAAAACATATCTTATAGAAGGGAGAAGATTGAATTTTTCTCAAACTTTGTACGATTTTCATTATAATATATGCTTAAATAAAGAATTCAATTCAGTAATTTTCGCCTGAAAAATTTTTATAACTTCAATGATTGTGGAATACCGGTTACTTTGACCGTGGTAGGTTTAGTGTTAATCGATCCACCATATTTTTTTCCCGCTGAAACCGTTACTCCTAAGTCATTTCCATTCAAAGCGCAGCTTAATGGTTCCGTCTTGTTTCTTCATCCCCTAATATTCCGAGCGTGAAGAAATCACTGGGAAGTCTATAATTGTTTCGTTCCTTGAATCCTTTATCGACGCACCCCCGGGCAATGTTCGTGCCGGTGACGACTCGTACCAACTTCCGGCATCGACTTTTCTCGCCGTCTTTTTCTTCGTTTTCCGCTTTAAGAACGCTCGCGCGCGCGCGCCGCTGGATGCCGAACAAGCGCCGCTTAAAAGTACTTTCATAGCGGGACGACTAATTAGAGCGATTTAGCGACCGTCGTCGACGTTTATTTGGAATGCAAATGCAGCCTCCTCCCAACCCTTTTTCTCGCCGTACAACCCAACCCCTTGGCTTCCTTCGTTCTCCTCGTTGCTCTTTCCCCATTTCCCCTTCTTTCTCGCTTCGCTCTAACCGACTTTCCCTTCTGCGTCCTCTGTTTACGCCTTTCTCTCCACTTTCTTTATTCATTCTGCCCATTATTCCCACTTTTACCTACACCCTTCGCCGTTCACTCGGTCTCCGTTCTCCTATTTCCCTCCAGTCCTGTCTCTTCTCCGTTTCGTTTCTTCGCCCTTCTCCTCTTCATTCTCCCTTTCTTCGCTGTTCTTTCCGCCCCCCCCCTCCCCCCGCTGCCCATCATTTTCCTTTTTTATTGTCAGCCCTCGAACTTTCCGCTTTCCGTTCGAACCGCTGCAAGCACCGAAGCGTAAAAGCCATATCTGTTGAGGTCGACATCCGCAATTACGTTGTAGTCCCTGTGTACGATGGAAGGAGGTGCAAAAACGTAATTGAACTCGGTGAAAATTGGATAACTGAAACGAAATAGGGCTTTTTCGAAAAACTGCAATAAAAGAAATTATAACCAAGCCGAACCTTCATTTGTTTCATTAGTTTCTATTTTTCTAATAATAACTAAATTAAATTCAATAATGTTCGTAATAAGTAATAATATCTTATATGAAATTAATAATATTTCTAATAAATATTACTAATAATATTTGACAACATTTTATAGTACATTAATAATATTTCTACTAAATATCAACAAAAATATTTCATATCTTAAACTAATAATATTTCTAATGAACGTAACTAATAATATTTTATAGCATCTTATATTAAATGAATAATATTTCTGATAAATATAAATAATAATATTTTATTACATCTTATATGAAATTAATAATATTTCTAATAAATATTACTAATAATGTTTTACAACATTTTATAGTACATTAATAATATTTCTACTAAATATCAACAAAAATATTTCATAATATCTTATCTTAAACTAATAATATTTTATAGCATCTTATATTAAATGAATAATATAAATAATAATATTTTATAATACCTTATATTAAATTAATAATATGTCTACTCAGTATTAGTAATAATATTTTCTAATATCTTATATTAATTTAGTAATATATCTAATAAGTAAATAAATTTCTAATAATAACGTTTTTCATTTATCCGAGTAAAGCTTTTAACAGAAGAAAATTATCTGTTTGATTCTAGTGGATGTAACCTAACTTTCAAAAGCCTCGATTTGTATCAATATCCTTCCTATCATTAGTGAAAATCAATTTGCTCGTTTCGTGGAAATTTCGGAGCATCCCAACAGATAAAGAACAGAATATCGTCGAAAATTGAAGCTGGGAAACCATTTTTAACGTAACGGCCTCTGCAACTATTTAATGATTTATCTTATGGTAGTTGAGGTTACCCCTGAATTTTAGTTCCCGTCACGAAGAGAATTTCGAAGTTCGCACGGAAAAGCGTCCGTGTGCCGTGTGAATCATTTTCTCTGCAGCGATGGTTGTCCGTCCCTTTCGTCGCCAACCACCGTTCGCTCTGCCGAGGTTAGACTGCGAAAGGGTGGCGACGAGAAACGGCCAATGGAAGGGCGGAACGGTTGAATGGACGGTAATCGAATGAATGGAGAGCGCGACTGGATGCTTTTCGGGTCGTCAGACCCGGCTGAAAAGGAATGTTAGGTGTTGTTTAAGGGTTATTGTTGCGCCCTCTTTTGTCCCGCGAGCTCGCGATGCAATCTGTTCCACCGTTTCATCGTTGAACGTAATTTATTGCTGTAGAAAAAAAGACCGCGTTGCTTCGTGTCTGTTAACCGTCCTTTGTCCTTTTGTTGCTCAACGCGTTAAAAAAAAGGGAAATTCGAGTTTCAGCCGATAAAGTAGTGCAATCTCTGCTTGCAGTCTAATGTGTTGACGATGTAACTTTATTACGCAAACCGTGCCCGTGACAGCAACTATTTGAACCAATTCAATCCCTTTCTCAGAAATTCTAAATTCTCTCAGAAACTAAATTTTCTAACTGTGCCTTCTAGATATAGATACAGTAAATTCTCTATATATGTCACCGTGACATGGCCGATAAATGTCGCGAAATTATCCGCACTGCTCGGTCGCGGAGGAGGGAAGAATAGTATCTTCTGGCCGATATTTGTCAGTGGCTAGACCCGTGTTTTGGACATGTATCGAGTAGAAACTGTAAATTTCCAACTGTGCCTTCGTGTTCTAGATATAGATACATTCTCCCCCATTTTAGATATATTTTTAAAATTATAACCTAAGCAATAATTATTATACGATTACAAAAAAATTTGTATACGAGATATGAGAAAATGGTTGCAACAAAAGTTGTATGATTTCGAGAGCACAGTGTGATAACTAGTTTGTCTCTATTTTACATTAAAAATCATTTCTGGAGAATAATCTCGCTAACTATTACTATTTCGTCCCATGTACCCTTATAGTTTTGTATTCATGGTTCAAGAAATCCAATGTGACCTTCATATCTCGATAAAAACAAAATAGAAGAGAACTAATTAATACATTGTACGCTACTGTTGAAACGATACAACTTCCGTTTCAATCATTCTCTCATCTACCAAATAGTTTGCATGTAATTTCGGTGGCACACTTACAGCAGAATCGGTATTATCACGTCAAAGACGAAAGTGTTTTTTTTTTGGGAGGAGGTGGGCACGAGTTCCGCGCGACTTGGCCGCAATTTCGACCGAATTTTAACGGGAACGATTATTCACGGCTGACCCGTATACGTACGGCCGCGCGAAACCCGGTAAACCATAAATGTGGTTTTCGTGACCATAAACTTCTGCCCCGACAATTACGCTTGTAACTTTCTTTTCGGCCCGCAAACGCGTCGTCGTTCTCGTAGAAACGGCCCGTCCAGCTCGTTTGCGGGAAAGCACTATTTTCAGAGTGAACCGCTGCGCCTCGCCGGAGCAGCCAAGTAAAATGGGTTCATTGTGTTCGTCGGAATATTTCTCCTTCGTGCGAAGGACCGGGCTCCGTCGTGAATAAATATTATTCAATTGGAACAACGATCGTGTCAGTCAACCAATCGATACCTCCATGGAAGTCCTGATTAGAGAAGCTAAAAGAAATCTGATGCGCCAATGGGATCTGGAATGGAAACGACTAGCCTCTGCACACTCCAAAAATATCTATGACTCCTTTTTCGAAGATGAAGACGTAAGGCAAGTCCTGAAACGGAGGGATCAAGTTGCCCTGTCCAGAATTAAAATAGGGTCCAAACAAAGGGTCCAGTACCAATATCGTGTGTACACAACACCTGATATTATCTTGCCCAAAATACAATGCATTACGAGAAAGATACAAAATAGGAAGAACACTGAAAGAGAATCTTGACGAAGACAAAATAAAAGATCTACTGGAATTTGTTAAGGAATCGAAAATCCAGGAAGTTGTACTATAATGATACACCTGTTCGTCGCTAATAACAATATTATAATGCAGTTGATGCGACGTAAACCCTTTATTTAAAAAATAAAAAACGACCGTGTCGCACCGTAGTAATGACCTTCCCGCGAATTTCAGTTACAGTTTCCAATGTTTTCCCGGGGCGACACCAAAAATTGTATTTTCTTCCTCAAACAGCGAGGATGGAATTAATTGATAAGGATCCTGTCGTGTCATCTTTTTGTAGTGCGAGAATTCAATTACGGTCAAATGAAAACGGAGCTTATCTCCGCGAAAGCGCGATCCTAACTTTTGGAACATTACATTTCAGCGGGGAGACCTGAATATGTCAGTGGAGGGTTTCACGATAAGCGGCCGCGTGGGGTCCCTTTTCTTCTTTGTTAATAAGTTTATGGAAGTTTCCTTGCAACTATTATAATAATATAATAATAATATAATAATATAATATAATAATATAATAATAATATAATATAATCTAATATTTCTAACTAGAGTTCGAGGGCCCCGAAATTTTCACCGCTCGGGGCCTCCACTCGACTTGAGCCGCCACTGCCCCAAGTAAAACTTCCCGGATTTTTCCGGGATAATTGTTAAATGAAAAATTCTAATTTTCTAGATTTATAAAACAGGTGAGCGTACGGAGACTTTTTTTATCGTCTGTAAATTACAGTTTAATCTAGTAGATTTCTTAAAAATTATATTACATAAAAAATTATGTGCACCAGCAATTGTTTGTTCAGCGAGGAGAGCTAAAATTGATGCAAATCGAAGACAACGCGCGGTACGCAGGAACTTTCTTCAGCAAACTTAAACTCCTTCCCGTTAGCACGGTCGCGGTCTCGACATAATTTAACTTGTAAACAAAATGCATAAAATTATGAATGAATCCGCGTACAAAGGTATTCATTCAACCGTGGGGTGGTTAGTACTCTGTTCGCGAGAGGAGCATCGAAGGAAAAGTTGTACGTTTTAACGAGCACTAACTTTCCGCGAGCCATCTTTTTTTCTTGTGGTTGCACCTGTAGCGAGCGCACAGTTGCGCGTGGTCCTTCTTTTTTTTTCTTTCTTTTTCAACAAACCCTCGTAATTAGATACCCTTTATCATCCATAAATTAATTATCCTCATAGGTTCGCGTTACGTACGAAATTGTAAAACACTTCAGCGTGGCTACGAAAGGCTATTTTTTCACAGCATGCAGGCCGGAAGAAAAAGTTGCCACAAGCGTTACACCCAACGCGTTGAACACTTTTCTGCCCCGAAGAATATTACAATGAATTCTCGATATATGTCGCTGAGGTCTGGATGATAAATGTCGCGGAATTAACCCCATTACCGCGCAGTATACACCGTGAGGAGCCACGAAGTTCCGGAGTCTCCTGCGCGATACTCGACGCTGTCAAGACCCGTGTTGACATATATCGAGAATTTACTGTAATAATCTTCTAAATATTGGTACGGGAGCCATTAAGCAAGAAAAAATCAACAAAGGTTTATTCTAATTTACATAAGATTCCATTTGAATGTCTAATTTCATTTTCAAATTTTATTTTAGCGTTTGTTTTAAGTTTAGTATTCGTTTTATATGTGCGGGAAAGTAACCTATTGGCTGATAGTATTCGCGTGGTATTCTTTGCTGCTAAGAAGAACTAGAAAATGGAGAAAAAGAAAATGGAGTAATTGGACCGTTTTCGTTTTGATTGCAGAAAATATGTGTCTTCCAAAAGTTGCTCGAGGATCTGTCGTCACGGATGACCGCCGCCGAGGCGGTCCAAAGCGGCTGGCAAAATCCGAGCGACGCGAACGAGGCGACGGAATTTCTGGAGCAATTGCAGAAATTCGGCGAACGGCTGGTGCCCATTCAGAGGAACATCGAGGACGCGAACGACCAAGCGAGCGTCTTCGCCTCGAGCAGCGTCATCGTTTCTCACGCTTTGCTGGCGAAACTCGAAGATCTCAACACCAGGTATAACCCGACTTCCACTAAACTCCTCCGATTACCACGTTGTCGCCGTTGTTGTCGCGCTACACGAACCGGAAAACTACAAATAGTTAGGCCGAACGTAGGCAGAGACGCCATTGCCTTTTCATCGGGAGCCGATAACAATTTTCTTTTCTTAGTCATTAAAACAATTTATATCTTCTTACAATGATACTTTAACACTAGGTTAAACTGTTTCTCCTAAGAGTGACCGTTTTACATTACTTTATAAATATAACAAAAACGTGTCTATCCAAATTATTAGTAGTTCTTTAAATAATATATACCCAAAGAAATAAGTTCGTTGGATAGTTCCTCTTGGATGCATCATCACAATCTCAATAATCGTAAATTAAAAATAGTAGAATCCGTCATTTTGAGGGGTCCCGTAAACCTAGTGTTGAAGAACAAAAACAGTTTGAAATTTTGTGTTACAAATTTTTTAATTTACGATCATTAGGATTGTAAAGATACGCTCGTAGAGAACTGTCCAATAAACTTATTTCTTCAGTCGTATATTATATTAGGTCTACCGGAAAGTTCTGTCGGTTTTTTAATTGAAAGAAAATAACACAATTTTCATACATTTAATAATATTTACTGTAGAATATACTTTCCATCGTTTTAGGAGAGTACAGGTGTGTAAATGCAATGATAAAGAGAGATAGTCAACCGAAGTCAACTTGCAGTGTCACTTGGTGTGACACTATCGGACAGAACTTTCCAATAGACCTAATAATAAAAATTGCTAAAACTTTTAACGAATACATCTTCATTATTTTTATATAGCAATGTAGAGTAGTCCTGGTTAATACTCCGTGAACCTAGTGTTGCATGAGAATAAAAAGAACAGTTGGTCAAGTTTGTCCCACATCGTGTGGGAGAGATGCTGCCTTAATTCCTCTTCTTCATATTTTCTCCCAGTAATGCTGATTTTCCCATTCTCCTAAGCGGTGTCGCCAGGTAGTGGAAATTAAGGGATTAAGGGGAGTACAGTTACCCCCTCTCTCTGCCATTACCGGGTTAGTCACGACGCAGACGCAGACGCATCGCGAATTGGGTGCGCGCATCGCGTCACGTGACCGGCCCGTGGCGGAAGAGTGGGGATGCTCGCCGCCAGAAAATGGGGGAATAGCATTGTAGAAGGGGAAGTATAGACAAAGTCTTAATGTGGCAATCAGTCTCTCCTACGTTACGTATCTCCTATAGATAAACATTTAAAAGAGTATTATAGTATAGATAGTTAAAAGAATATTACTTCGTTAATGTTTTCTGCAACACATTTCCTCCTCGCTACAGGACAAAGGACAAATTTTATGTTTAACTTGCCGAAAGCATGAATTTTTTCAGACTTATTTGCATAGGTATGAACTTGGAAATCATATTTGAACTTCTAATTCTGAATTCGTGTTCAACTACATGTTTGAATAGGTATATTTTTGAGACTGCGAATCTCGATGCAAAATAAAAATTGTCTGCATAAATTGTGCGAAGTAGGAGCCAAATAAAAATTGAATTCTTTATTTAATGATTCCAATCAGCCGAGACCGAATACATGGATATTTTTAAATTCTATTATTATAAGAATTTTATAAACATTATTTCTTTTTCGAAAGCTACATGCAAAAGTAACAATTAGCCTGAAATTTGCAACCGGTTAACCGTAGTGGAATGTTAAATCTGATCCAGTTTAATTCTGACAATAAACCATAATTAACCCTTTTAGTGCCGGGCGAAAAACCGGTCGACTTTCACGATTTTACTAGGATTTGGAAAAAGGTTCATAAAAACCAAACGAAAAGCAATATTACATAATTCAGAAAGCAGTGTATTAAGGACGAAATAGAGAATAAAACAGTGACGCTAATTTTTCTATATTCATTGAAAATTACATAATTAACAAAAGTATACGTGATCATAAAGAGAAGAAAAATTAAGTTCTCCCTTCCAAAATGTAATTGCACATACGAAAAGTTATCTTTTTATCATAACTTTATATAGACCGTTTATCACAAATTATATACTTTGTATTTCCAATATATTTTGTAACAAAATAAATAATATTGCACAACAAACATAAAGAATAACTCCAAGGTACATGGTAGGCGCCGGACGGATCATCTCCTCCGAAACAAGTAATTGTTATAGGTAATATAACATATAGAATATAAGGGAAACTACTTATTTTAACGTATTTTTTTATTTTAACATTTATAACGTATTATAAATTTTGAGATAGAGTCCTCTCGCAATGCGAATAGTAAAGCGTTACAATGTGCGGGCCAATATATCGGCCTCCGACACTAAAAGGGTTGATGTCCGAATGTTCGGAACATTATAACGAGGATTACCAGAAGAAATGCTCGTGAAAGAACACGCGTCGCAGGCGTGCGAAGTAAAACTTGCCACTTTTCGACGGCAACAATATTCCTTTAACTTTGTTATCTCGGTTTGCGAGAATATATATGGCGCGCGAAGGTATGCTTGCCCAGAAATCGCTTGTTTCTCGGTTTTCTGGGGGTCGTTCGAATGGAAAATCACGAGACGGTAACTTTTTCACGTGTTTTCGCAGGTGGAAGGTGCTGCAAGTGGCGGTTGACGAGCGTTACAAGTTGCTAAGCGGATTTGGAAAGGATGGCAGCACTCCGGGTAGCCAGGCTTTCCTCGCGAGCAGCGTGGAACCACCATGGGAGAGAGCCCTCACACCCGCCAAAGTGCCTTACTATATCAAGTAATCGATCTTCCATGCTCCGCAGTCAGTCACCTTAAACTGACGACCGAATTCAACCCCCAAACCACCCCTCCCCGCCAACCAACGGTCGAATTTCGTGCCGGCGCGATCTTAGCGCAAGCAAACGAATAATTGATGAGACAGTTGTGATTTGAGACAACAGAAAGTTCGCGACAGCCACGGGAGCAACCGAAAATTTAACGTTCGCGAGATTCGACGGTACAAGTTCTGCATTCGAGCGACAGAAATGGAGGAACGAATTCGTGGAAAATCTGGTAGTCGAGACCGGAAGGGTGGAACGAGTCACGTAGGATCAACAAGACTTTCGGTTGATTTAGATTCCGAGAAATATGAGTGTAAGATACAGGGTGTCCCAGACATGCTCCACTTCCTTGCAAGGGGCGATTCCTAAGGTCACTTAAAGTAAATTTTTCCTTTGCAAAAATGCTCTCCGCGGATTTGTTAAAGAGTTATTAACGAAAGACACTGACCAGTCAGTTTTTCGTTAATAAGTCCTGAACGAAGCCGCGAAGAACAAAGGAAAAATGTTACTTCAAATGATGTCAGGAGTCATCCCTTTCGAGCAAGTACAACATTTTCGGGACACCCTGTATACTTGATTGAACTGCTTAACAATTGATTTACGGGACACATCAGAATCACGTATTCCAATATTTTTAATTTACGAATATCAAAAATGTAAAGATACATCCATTTGGAAATTATTCAACAAATTTATTTCTTTGGGTATACAGCTTTCTTTCGATATAAGACGACGATGTTTCTTTCGTAATAAGAAAGTGTCTATCCCCTGTGTTTTGACGACGATAGTATAGACTATCAATAGACTATTCAACTTTAACTTGTTAATTTTTTCTGGCATATTTTCAAAAATATTTTTCTACTATTACGAATTCTATTAGTAATTCACTCTATCAATTTCGCGACATCAATTTGCGATCATTTTACAAGAATAATAGCGAGACAGGATAAAAGGATAAAGATATTTCTAAAAAAGGATTGGGTAATATCCAGATCTGGGCACTGCGGAAATAACATTGTTTGAAATATTACTTAAAATATCATGTTATTTTACTTTATAATTATTTCCATGTCTGTGATCACTTTTCAAATACCATTGCTTGAAATATCATTTCGCACAGCATGTTACTTTATTTTATAATTATTTGAAATCATTATTTCAGATAACAGTGAAATTGTTCTTCAAAATTGTATCAACTAACCGGATTATCAGGTTTGAGTCCAATTTATACAGGCACCTTTTGTTGTACATTATTTTGAGGATTATTTCTGTTGACAAACTTGAAATGAAGAAATATCGAGATAATATACTATATGAAATTGCTTTTATTTCAAATAAATCACCATTACTTTCATTTTCAAATAACGGTGCGAAATAAACGATTTCGAATAGTTATATCTTATTTTCATTTTAAATAAAATTTGTCCAGGAATATACTATTTGAAGTTGCTATTAATTCAAATAAATCAGTATTATTTTTATTTTCAAATAACGGTGCGAAATAAATGATTTCGAATAGTTATATCTTATTTTCATTTTAAATAAAATTTGTCCAGGAATACACTATTTGAAGTTGCTATTAATTCAAATAAATCAATATTATTTTTATTTTCAAATAACTGTATTGAAAATAAATAAAATTTGCCGAGGTCTACTTAAACTAAAGAAGTATCAAGATACTATTTGAAATTGCTTTTATTTCAAATAAATCACTATTATTTTAATTTTCAAATAACGGTGCGAAATAAATGATTTCGAATAATTATATCTTATTTTCATTTTAAATGAAATTTGTCCAGGAATATACTATTTGAAGTTGCTATTAATTCAAATAAATCAATATTATTTTTATTTTCAAATAACAGTATTGAAAATAAATAAAATTTCATTTTACATAAAATTTGCCGAGGTCTACTTGAAATAAAGAGGTATCAAGATACTATTTGAAATTGCCATTATTTCAAATAAATCAATAAATGATTTCAAATAGTTATTTCTTATTTTCATCTGAAATAAAATTTGCCCAGGTCTGTCTATACCTAACCGTGCCTTCCCGGTTGAAGGATCTCTCGGGATTTCGAACGTTCGAGTTCCCCGAACCGTAGATAAATACTTAAAATGCGGTCCGAGCCAAGAATCGCTTGGATTTCGTAAAGATTAAACAAAGTTCCGGACGAACGTCGACTTGGGCAACTTCTATCCGCGAGATCCTTCTCGCTGCCAAATTTCATTAATTTCTTAATCCTCCGCTTCCCCGCGAGAAGTGCTTGGGCTCGTTTCCTAATCCTGATACGTTTCCAGCCATCAGTCGGAGACCACCCATTGGGATCATCCGAAAATGATAGAGCTGATGTCTTCTCTAGCGGACCTGAATGAAGTACGATTCTCCGCATACAGGACCGCGATCAAGCTGCGCACCGTTCAGAAGCGATTGTGCCGTGAGTATTTCGCTGGGCTGGCAAGCTTCTATCGGTCTAGCTCGTGCGGTAGAGATTAGTTCGCTCCGGGCGCGTTCATTAATCGCCACAATTTTCTCGATTAATCATGTCTTGTTGCAACGAGAACGCCTCAGCGTTGTCAATGGGTCTCATCTGCCGCGTTCTATTTCGCTTTAGAAGATAGCGGTGCTTAATCATTCGGCTGGCGCATGCATTCCGTCTTTATGCGAAATTTAAAAATCCAGCCCCTCGAAGATCCAGACATTTTTGCGAGTATATAGTGTATTCGAAGATAGTAATGGGCACGAAAAGTAATCTGACAAAGTAGAGTAAGAAAATTGTACACAAAAAGAATACAAGGTAAACAATAGATGTTTACTCGATACATATCTTAAATTCCTAGCCGATAAAAGTATACGCAGTCAATGTAAGGTCGTGTGCTTCAAAGAATAGTATTTCCTGGCCGATGTATGTCCGTGGCTGGAGCCGTGTTTTAGACAAATATCGAGTAAACACTGTATACAAAAATAATCCCGCCTACGTGGTACAATTTTCAAAAAGTTCACGTCTGTATTCGTTCATTGTCAAGGCAGCGTTGAATAACTGAATGTCTTAGTGAGCCTAAATTTTGTTCAGCTTACACCGTTCGCAATGATGATTAATCAGAAAATGCTTCGAATTAGACTGGCAAAGCAGTGTGTATCGCTTATCGACCAATTATCCTTTCCAGTGGATCTGTTGAGCCTCTCGACCGCATTGGAACAGTTCGATTCGCACGGGCTCCGCGCTCAAAACGACAAACTAATCGACATACCGGACATGGTGACAGTCCTGACGTCCTTGTACGAAGTGATAACGGCTGACAATCCGCCGCAGGTGTCTGTGCCGTTGTGCATCGATTTGGCCATTAATTGGCTCCTCAACGTGTACGATAGGTGAGCGTAATCGGTTGTCATTGTCCGTCAAATAATCCAAACAGCCGAGCTAATACCTTACATTGAACAGCATAACAAACGTAACTGCGTGTTCGCCGAACGATTTCTATCATACTTTTCTTTCTTCCAGTCAACGAACCGGCCAGATTCGCGTGCTCTCCTTCAAAGTAGGATTGGTCCTGTTGTGCAAGGGACACTTGGAAGAGAAATATAGATGTAAGCTTTTTCGCTGATACCGATTTTTCCGTGAGAACCCGACGAAATGTTATGTACAGAGCATGAGTAACAAGATTTCAACCGTTCCAGATCTGTTCCGACTGATCGCTGATCCGAACAGATTGGTGGATCAACGGAAACTGGGTTTACTGTTGCACGACTGCATTCAAGTGCCGAGACAGTTAGGGGAAGTGGCCGCGTTCGGCGGATCGAACATCGAGCCCAGCGTTCGTAGCTGCTTCGAGATGGCTGGAAAGGATAAAAATGAAATAGAAGCGGTGCACTTTTTGAGCTGGCTGCAACAGGAGCCGCAGAGTATGGTCTGGCTGCCTGTGCTTCACCGACTCTCCGCGGCGGAGAGCGCTAAGCATCAAGCGAAATGTAACATATGCAAAGAGTATCCCCTAACCGGATTCAGGTAGGCCCTAACTTTCACGGCGAACGTACGGTTTATACATACGACGTGTACGAGCATATAAACATTTCAGATATCGCTGCCTGAAATGCTTCAACTTCGATATGTGTCAGAACTGCTTCTTCTCGGGCCGCAAGGCAAAGAACCATAAACTGACGCATCCGATGCAAGAATACTGCACTGCGGTGAGTACGCGAGTATCAATGGTCGAGCAGCGATTTTACTTAGTCGAACATTGGCCAATTATATTTGGGATCAAAATTTTGGTTACAGACCCGGATAGACAAAGTTGTAGAAAGCAATTTTTATTAATTTTTTTCGCGATTCCGACCAAACGCAATTTCTTCCAAAATTTTCATTACGCCTCGTTCCATAAACTCTGACTTTGCGGTCAATCTGAAGCCGTTTGTTCCATTCATAAAATAGTTCTTCCAATTTAAAGTATGTATGTAATCAGTTCGAATTTCATGATTCAGAATAACGTAATTACGTAAGGCAAACAATGTATTTGGATTTTGAAGGATTAAAGGGTTGCCTATCTGAAGAGAAAGAAGTTTTTCGTGAAGCTATCTATAAAGCTAAACGATTTCGGTCCCAAACCATTATGCAGACCGCATAGCCATAGAATTCAAAAATATTATACATCGCTGAACACTGAATGACTCCTTCCTCGAGTGTCCGATGACGTTTCGCATAATCGCTGTGTTTATTCACACTTTTACGTTACTCCTCGCACAGGGCAGTGTGTATAGTGTGTAAGCAAGCAACGCGAAGGTCAACGGCCGAAATCGAAGTCTAAATTCTGTAGGTTCTTTCGCGGAGTATTGCGGACCGCGCCATATCGTATCTTCTATATATAGGACGAGACGTCAGTGTCCATGACTCGGTGCAATAATATCTGTTTATTTATTTGGCGCAGACTACATCTGGAGAGGACCTGCGCGACTTCTCAAGAGCAGTTCGGAACAAATTCAAGTCGAAGAGATACTTCAAGAAACACCCGCGGGTTGGTTATTTGCCAGTGCAGACGGTGCTCGAGGGGGATGCGCTGGAGAGCCCGGCGCCGTCGCCCCAGCACAGCTCCCTCAGCCAGGACATGCATTCTCGATTAGAAATGTACGCCTCCCGGCTGGCGGAGGTCGAGCTGTCGCGCACCCGGAGCAACTCGACGCCGGACAGCGACGACGAGCATCAGCTGATCGCCCATTATTGCCAGAGCTTGAACGGCGGCGACAACGTGAACGTGCCGCGAAGCCCCGTGCAAGTGATGGCCGCCATCGACGCCGAGCAAAGGGAGGAGCTCGAAGCGATGATCCGCGAGCTCGAAGAGGAGAACGCGACGCTCCAAGCGGAATACGAACGGCTGCGCTCGAAACAGACGCCGGGCTCCACGCCCGAGGACGGCCACGGCAATCGGCAACCCGACTGCGACATGATCGCCGAGGCGAAATTGTTGAGACAGCATAAAGGCAGATTGGAGGCGCGCATGCAGATACTGGAGGATCATAACAGGCAACTCGAGGCGCAGCTGCAGAGACTCAGACAGCTCCTAGACGAGGTGAGTGGGATCTTGTTTCGTTAGCGTTACGACACCGTTCTGTGTGCCACGGACTTGACGATCATGCTTCGTTGTTATTGCAGCCGAACGCTTCGTCGCCGTCGAAAACGGGCACTTTGCAAACACGAAGCGTAACTGCGTCCCAGCTGGCTACCGATTCTCCAGCGAAGATGAATGGGCACTACCATGATTCTCCAGGTTTGTTGCTGATAGAGCACTAGTAATTGACCATGAACCCACAAACGGATTTCACGAAGGAAATATGTATTAGGTTGTTGAGTATGAAATGTTCAATTCGCAATTTTATGTCGTTAGGTCAAATCGTTTATTTCATATGCAACGACCTGATATATTTCGAAAATTTAAACTTCCATTTATCACCAATCTTTATTTAACGCAATCGAGTATTTTCATTTACTTAGCGATCGTTACGGTTATACACGCCTAGGGATGGTGAAGAGACTACATTGTCATATAAAAATAGCAACGGTTTAGCAATAGCAATTTTAGCAACGGTTTGGAAAATTTCATTGAGAAAATTATGAAAATGATACGGTGGTTCGCATTGTACAGGTTCTTGAGAACGTAGTTAGCTTTTAATAGAATTTTCAAGCAATGTACAGAATGTATCAACTAAGGTGTTACGTGCTGTTTCCTCAGAATCACTCTGTATAGTTCAGAGGTAATATCAAAATAGTTTTGAGAAATCGTTTCTTAACCTATGCAGAAATATATAACCCACCAGTGAACAATTTACCATGAATTTGGCACCAAAATTTACCTAAAAATTCCTATTCATTCTCCGCATTAGGCTCGTTATTTGAGTGCAAAGTTTGCAGCCAAAATTCCACGCCAAATTGGGACCAAACCATGGCTTCGTTGTAGAGGGCAGGTCGAGTGCACCAAGAGCGGACATAACCTTGCTCTAAGATCAAATATCCAGAAGAATCGGAGTAAACCTTTCTGTAGGAGGGGAACCGGAATTAAATTATTGAAAATACATGAAACTTTAAGTTATATAATTTAGAAATTTAAATAAAATTCAGATTTCCTTCCCACTAACGGGGCCCTTAATGTTGCATTTAGGTATACATTCGACAATTTCTGACAAAAGTAAAAGCACACGTATCAATTGAAAATAAATGGAGTTACAATGGTGTAGTACTTTCTCACTTCCGTACAAGATGTAGTAAGGGACTCAATTACTGTGGGGTTACCAATCATTATGCCTATATTAATTATACTTACTTTTAAAGCATAATGAATAATAAAGAAGAGATATTCAATTTTTTCATTGAAATCTGTTAACATATACGTTATATATCTCTTTTTTTAATATTTTTGTTATTCTTTGAAAATAAGTATGATTAATATAGGCACAGTAATTGGTACCCTGACAGTAATTCAGGCCCGTAGCCTGCATATCTTTAATACAGCTTTGTCTAGTTGAATCGCGTTGAGAACAGTTATCGCAACAATGCAACTATTAGCAAACGACCAATTAACAAACCGTAACGCATATTAACGCATATTAACAAGAACGTTATCACAAGCTTATCGGTATGGGTGTATGGGCGTAGGTGGTGGAGGCTCGAACGAGGGAAGAGTGAGCAGTTTAGAGAGGCCACCACCGCCACCGCATTCTCACAGCGTTGCCCATAATGTGGGCAATCTCTTACATATGGCAGGTTCGTTTCTTCTTGGTTAACTATTTAATCTAAATCATATTTATGTTTCCTTAAGCGAACTTCTTCATCTCGAACATTCTATGCACGACCCAGTTCTGCTTAACAATGACAATGCATTCCTATTTTTTTTTCACGCCACAGGATGGATGTAAGGTGAGACTCTCAATGCTTCTTCTCCTGCTGGATTTTCTATCCGTGCAAACTCATGGTCACATAATTCCGTCTTGTTAAATTGGCGAATACAAATTAATATTGATATTCTGATACAATTATTTAAGATGCTCAATCATACACGATGATCATGCATTGTGCTTATCCAAATCATACCATAATTCTCTGCTCATCGCTTCTCGTCACTATAGGTACATATTTTCGGGTGGTGCGAACGAAATGTCGTTTCTATAAAATTAACATGAAAATAAGGACTCGATTACTGCAATTACTATGTCTATATTAATCATACTTAAAAAAGAGATATTAAATTGTTTTCATTAAAATCAGTTACTATATATGTTATATATCTCTTTTTTAATAACCATTATGATTTAAGAATAAGTGTAATTAATATAGACACTCCGGATTTGATTTCCAAATTGCGTACAGTTTTCGATATTTATTGCAACAGAAGAACGATATTTTTTCTGCAACACCCAAATCGAATCCTACATTTCGAATATTTACTAATTCCCCTCGTCACTCGTGTACGTGTGCATACAAAAATGGCGATTAAGTATATTTACCTATAGGTAATGCAACAAAATTTTCGACACGAGTAATCATTTCCAAAAAGTGAAATACGAGGAGATTTTAGGCAATTTATTTTTTCATCGGTTTTCTCTACGGTGTGTCGAAAATTTGGCCGCAATTCGAGCAATAAAAATTTATCGATCCTTGGAAATACACAAGGGACCGGCGAGTCATTCGAGAATAAAAAAAAAAGGGTCATGTAAATTTGTTTCTTTTAGGAGACTTAGGAAAACCTCTCGGCGAATTGGTGACGGCGATGACCGGCGATGACATGTCGAAAACGAACGGGCAGAGAGCGCCACCGCCAGCTTTCAAGTAACGATTGCAAAAAGATCCATGGTCTGCGTTACCATTGGGGATGTTCGCGGGACATCAACGAGAAGAAGAACGAAATTAGAAATCGACCGTAGACAGATTAAAAATCGACGAACCTTCGAATGTTTTATCATCAGCGACCAATAAGAAGTCTGGCTCTAAACGCATATCAGAGAAACGATATATCGCGCAAATGCAGGGTCAGGGGTGCCGTCATAGTGGTTTTGGGTATTTTATAAGTTTTGATATACACCGTTGTATAGCTAAATTATATTAATAAGACAATTTATGGTTTGGCTTTGGCGGGCCCCTGAGAGTAACTTTACTACATATTGACACGTCATATCATTGAGACTAATCGTGCGAGAGATAAAAGGGGGAAAAATTCAAAGTGTCAGTTGTTATATGCTTGCTAGTTAATCTATACGACGAACGACGATAAAATGAAAAAAAAAAGAATTAACGAAGATGAATATAATGATTATAAAATGACTTATCATGAAAGGATTAAAAAAAAGTATCATTAAGAATGCATGCAAAAGCAATGTATCAAATCACATAATCTATTATAGATCGTAGGTTACATTTACATACCCATTCTGTTCACTGCCACGGGCTCTTCCTCGACATTCTAACATAAACACAATGTACATGTTATGAATTTAGACGATACACGCGGAGGAAATTGGAAAACGCGAGGAAAAACGGGAATGCATATCCATATTTAACAGTGGCTCGCTCATGTTTGTCTGGTATCTTTCCGTGACAAGTGTTGAACAGAAAACTTGAATTTTCCATTTAACACGCACATATATACGCGGACACAGTACATATCGTTACACGTGCTCGCGCGATCATACATATTACAAATACATATACATATTAAAAATACATATACATATTACAAATACATATACATATTACAAATACATATACATACTACAAATACATATACATATTACAAATACACATACATATACACATATACATTATATACATAATCACACCAACACACTGGGGACTTTTTTGTAATCGATAATAAAAGAAAACAAGAAGCAAAGCAATGTGCATTATGACTCTTCAGATTTATATTTTATCCGGTTGCAATCGTTTTTTCATATTTTTTAATGGACTTTAGATGGCAATGTCTCTTATTTAAGCCTGCCGGATGTTACTTATATTTAAGAGTATATCAATAAGTATCTAATTTACAAACTGTAGGCTGTATTCTGATATGTAATAAAGTTGTCTAGAAAATAATCTTCCCTACACGTGTGGTTATTTCTTCTCAAGAAAAACGAGACCTTTACCTCCGGTCAAATTCTGAAACAGTTGAGAAAATTTAAAAAATGCACATTTATTCGCTAAAAATTGTATTGTGTTTCATTCCTGTGTCAACAACTAAAATTTTCTACAATATTCAGTATGATGTTAAACTTGAGCTTCTTTCAAAGCATATTTTTATAACTGAAATGTAATCTATTCTGCGATCACCCAAGAACATAAAAATCTTGTTATTAACTAGGGAAAACATTGAAGAAAATTTAAAAACTAATTGAAAGAATACTTGGGGACACGGTTATAGACATTGACATAAAGATTGAAAATTAGCTCGACACGCATGCACAATAGTATAACGTATTTACAAACTTCTTGTCTATAGAAAAGAATTTTTATATATAAAAATACATTTTTAAATACATTTAAAATTACAGTGCATTTTTGGTAAAGGATTAAGCACAAAAAATTACTTCAATGAAGTAGATTGATCAATTAGGTCTCATAAAACCGAATTCTTCGACCCGAAGACCATCTAGGTAGCAAGGACGTCACCTTGACCGGTTTTAATTCGATCCGGTTTTAATCATCCTTCGATGGAAATCGTAAGTGAATCGACGAGCAAGAAAGGATCGAGTTGGTCAGGCGTGATTGCACCTGGCATGCGTGAAACAGTGCCGTAAAAGATAGGATGTCGATACTTGCACAGAAAGCATTTGAAATCAATCGTATCTTATTCATATAACTGCATGAAAAAAATATATACACAATATAATATAATAATATCTTGTAAAAAAAATATCTTGTTAATTTGATGAATCATAATTTTAAAAATAATGCTTGAAAGGACTTGCGCAAGCGATAAAAAAAATTCGAATGGATTAAATTCTTCTGATGTCATCATCAACTTTTTATACCAACTATACTGCATTCCGCATAAGTTTGCGCTTATTCAGCGAAATCTGAAACGGAAGCGAAAGAAACCAAACGAAAAACCGTCAAAAAGGCTGCAATTTGTTGCATTAAATTAATTATTTGTTCCATCAAATAAATTCGGGAAAAGACACAGAATTGTTGGAAATAATTTTAACATTAACATGATTTTATCTCATTTTAACTTTTCTTATGATTTTTCCATTTGAAGAAAATGTTGAAGACAACAATTTCATTTACCAACATGATGATGCAGCAGTGCACATATGAAAGCACGCGTTATAAATTCCAATGTAAATCTGTGCAAGCACGAAAAATGTATGTCAATGGAAAAGAGTGCAACTCAATTACCGAATTAATGCAGTGAATGAAGCGTGAACGTCTCTTCAAAAACGGGGGTATTTCAATAGTGTGATCAACGTCAAATGTATAGTGTCATTCAACAAAATGGAGGTTACACTAATTATAACAATAATGTTAATTGTTAATTTTGAGTTTATTCGTGAAAAATGCAAGTGGCTTTATAGAAATGAAGTGTTTTTTTTTTTAATTATATTTCTATGTTTCTCATGAAATAAATGACGTATTTATTTTATTGGGACCAACGTATAAGCTTTCTTTAATTAATTACAATATAGTATAAAATCACGAATTATTCATTGGTCTGGAATAATAATGAGAATTTATCAAAAGACATGGTGGCTATGTAGAAATTTCGGGCAGTTTGTATTTAACGAGTTCGAAATATTGCCGAAATATTGCCTAGAGTTAAGTATAACGGACAAAGGAGGAAGATTCGCTGTCGTAGAAATTGCATAGGAAAAGTGAAACGCGATCATCAAATTAGCAAGCATTTCTGAAACACGCAAGGGGAGGTCCTTGCACTTAACACTGGTTTGCGTGCGGCGAATAGCGTGAACGCGGGACGCGTGGTGGCTGCACGCGTGCACGAGCAAGATGCACTCTCTCGAGTATACGTGGCCTCGACCTTGGTGCGTTGCTCGACTGCATCGTCCCACGCAGTGGCGTAACGCCCAAGTGAGATTTGAATTTTTTACCGGACCGTGTCCTCGGCAGGAAGCATATAAGGATATACCCTCCATTGCAATTCCTTCTCATTCGAAGTTCAAACTAAAAATAGTAAACTATTTATTTTCCTTTGCCTTCCCATATTAAACTCACCGCGCTAAAAATAACGGTGTATTTTTAGAATTTTCACTTCTTTTATTTGTGTTCCTCAATTTTTCAATTTATTCAATTTTTAATTGCGGATTTTGAATTTCTTTGCCTACTTAATTTTATGCAATTCCAGAGGAAAAGAAAAATCATGTTGAAATGTATTTTTCAGAATTGCAAAACAAGTTGAACATATTTTGAAAAACTGAATTTATTGATTGATTGTAAATTTAAAAATCGATGCATCAAGTGTGTTTAACACTGACTGCCCAACTGGAAACCTCAAAAATTCCATAAAATCTGTGTTATTTAGTGAAATAAATATTGAAAAAAATTAAATATATGCTAGTGAGTAGTCCTCCAACTTTCTTGCATTTAACAGATCCTAATCAAATTTGGTACAATGAATATATTAACGCAAAAATTCATTTTGAAACCTGGACAAATAATTCTGCCACCCACACATGGCTGACATGGCAGTCAACGTGTTAACTAAACCATTAATTTGCTTTAAATTTAATAGAAACATAGATAGAACAGGTAAGTTTTCGATCACATTTAATTTTGAAAATCAATCAAGAAAAACTCGAATATATTAAATATCTGTAATCTATGTGCCCCTTATACTGACTAATAATTATAATATCAAAATAATTGCCACAAAATAATCTAAAATAATTAAAATGATTTGAAATCATTTACTGCCGTTGTTTAAAAATATTTCTAGACTACCTGGCAACAAGCGGTATTCCAACGTAGAAGTCGTACAAAATATTTTCTTACCTGCTCCAAGTCCTCGATTAAGCGGGGAATCTAAATTCCATGTGTTATCGCATAAAAATGTACGTTAATCTTTTAAATAACATTGATAATGTACTTCGTTTTCAAAATGAAACCATTACAGCTTCTAGCATCGTACATGAGTAGAGTGTTGCTTGATCAGAAGGCGTGTTTCCAGAGATTATACATTGGACTTGAAGTGCCGGCGATTGAGTCATCGATACGTGACACGTATACGAAAATACGTAAGCAGAAATTTTAATGAACGCTAGGCTTGACGGAGGCCGATCATCAACGCTCACTGTTACGGAACGTATCATCGATGGCTCGAGCTTGCTTACCAAAAATGTGACCCTTATCTACCCTATTTTACTCCCAGCATCTTAACACGTTACCTACCGGAAGTCTGCTATTAATAGGCTTTCTAATGACCAAGCTGCATGCACTTAGAAGAAGTTCAATCATTTTCTTATAACGCTAGGTTTACGGGACCCAGCAAAATGACGGGTTCTAACATTCTCAATTTTTCGC
This sequence comes from Halictus ligatus, assembly GCA_028454255.1. Lineage (NCBI taxonomy): Eukaryota > Metazoa > Arthropoda > Insecta > Hymenoptera > Halictidae > Halictus > Halictus ligatus. The sequence continues at coordinate 7,213,765 of CM052135.1, forward strand.
GATTATTGAGATTATAGAGAATTATTCAACAAACTTATTTCCTTCGATACGTGTTATTAATAGATTGCAGATCTTTATGCAAAATAAAAATTTTTTACCTGAATTGTAACGAACTGAAGTGACATAAACATTTATTTCTTATTATGTTTAGGAGATGGAAAATAATACAATAGTATGTTTAAATTTTTCTAATATTTTTGCTACTTAAAATTACGCCTACCAATTTTTCTCATAAATGCATAAAATCCGCAGTCTATAGTTATTCAAAGAGATGGCTAAAAATTTCGATAGACTCATTTTGAAAAAGTAAAATTGTAATGTCAGCCAAACCTAGTGCTAAATAATAATTTCCGAAGAAGATATGACGTTATATGAATTTTAAAAATCTGTTGAGTTAAGAGATAAATAGCTGTCACCTTTGAACGATCTTCTGAGAGATTCTGACCTGTTGATTCCTGATTTTAGCGTTAAGAAAAATTCTAAACAAACACATCGTTGTCCCCAGCCGTCGCGATAAAAATGAAACCCGGTCTCGCAGGTTTCCGGTTCGAGGATTTATGTGGTTTACACGGAGACTTCAGCGCTGCCCTTATCGAGAGTAACCTCGCTTCGTAAAGCGTAAACAGTAGCAAAGTGCTTTACATAGGTTTTCTTAAACCAGTGTTTCCTTCCGAGCGGAGAGAGCTCGTTATTAAGCGAATTCCGCGCGTTCCTTCTGTTACGGCAATGCTTTTCTCACGGGGCACCGAACGTCCTTAGAATGCGGCGAGAACAAGCCGATCCGCGAGCCGATGGTGCGCTTTAATACGGAAATATGTGGGCCATGACTTCTAGTTCAGTAGCTACGACGAAACATAAAGCAACGCGTTCGTTATCCAAATAATCCGTTTGCGAACACTGCGAAAATCTATGAGGATTTTGTTCTCTTTCGTCGTCAAGATAAAGTATGTAATTAGTTCTGCTTATAGCTTCTAACACGATACAAATCTAAATCAACAGCGCAGATACTAATCGCGAATGCAAGATTAAATATTGGTTCTCTATATTTCGTTTCATAATGAATCTTCGAATAAGCAAACAATCGTTTCGATCGGTTCTTTGTTATTAAAAGAAAATTTTTGTTTATATAATTTTTAATGTCTACCTTCTTGGATCGAAATGGTATGAAACGATCTTTCTGTATCCAAAATAAAATTATACTAAAGGTGGACGACGAACAGATAAAAAATATATGATATTGGGAATTTCGAAATAATCTGGTAGGAAGCGACATAAACGAAACGCGCACGTAACAAATTTTTCGTTGACCTATCGTCGGCTTCATTTTCAGAACGAGTTCTGGTCCGTAGCGTTCTCAAGCGACAAAGACACACAAGAAGGTGGCCGAGATAAAGATGGACAGATGATTCTACATTCTACTATACTGTAGAATACACTCGTCGAAGATTCCGTGACCCGGCAACAAGCAATCTTCTTGAAATAATTTTTCCGAAGTTGTTCGAGAGATGAAAAATGAAAATGGAAATGAATGGCGATGAAAATTAATACGTTTATAACCGACCGGTAATCTGTGATTATCTTAAGAATTGTGTACATATGCATGAAATGACCAAAGTTTAAAAATAACATTTCTGTGTTAAGAATGTTAACGATCGGTTATCAGGTTATCATGTCGCAGATTTGGTAACTTTCGAAACGCACGCAAGCTGCCATTTAAAGACCTCATCAGTCTACATTTGGCGTTGACGTCATCGGTGTACACAAATCATACGAACGACGGTCACATAGGAGGAAATTAACAACGCCTCGGTTGTAGGAAAATGGTCGCTCGAATCATTCGAGTTTCATTCATCGAAGCTCATTAATGCCTACACAATTATACTACACAGTGAATAATAATAGGAATCTTATGTGAAATCCTGAAAGCTTACAGCGAAATCTTATTAGATACTGTTGTTATTAACTCGAGAAAATTTATAATTAATTATTTCTCATTTTTCGAGAAATCTCAGTATTTCTCGAGAAATATACATCTAGGAAAATTCTTATGGATCTCATTGATTTTATAACATATAAATTCTTAAATTCTCTTAAATTCTTATTTCAAACTTTAGAAAAATTGAATACTGAATTGAGTATTTCTTGTTATTAAAGAAGAAATATCTAAAAGAAGAGAAGATTGTCATATACCTTACAACATAATCCAGGATAATTCAGAATCTGCATAATCCAGAATCTCTGCAAAAAGATTCAGAAGATACATTTTTTTTTATTTAACATCCAAGGCAGATATGTATAAAATGGCAAAACAAATTCTAAGCAGACTTTTTGGAAAATATGACAATGATTCATATGAAAATATTGAAAAACTTTCAGATTCTCAGAATGAGGAACTATCGCTGGAAAAACAGTTAGAATTATAAATTGCAGATAGACTTCAAGAATTTAGTGTCAAGAGTTTAGCTGCAGAAGGAAATAAATTCAGGACTCTAACAAAGAAATTCCAAATTTTTGAGTCCACTGTAAAAAGGACACCCAATCTTCAACAACTTTTGGACGTTCTGTGTACGATAATGCCAACATCCACACAAAATGAAAGAAATTTTTCTACGACTACAGATTTTGTTACAAAAAAAAAGAAGTAGATTGTCTGATTCTGCATTAGACGCATTGTGTTTCTTAAGAAGTAATCGGAGATTTGAGACTTTCACGTCTTAAGAATTAATTTCAAAACAAAAGCGTAACGTTTCGCTTATATTTTTTTATTTTATTAAAAATTGTCGAGACACATAGTGTTACTTCTCACTTCCCGAGAAATGAGTTGAGAAGTCGGGAACACTATCCGTTCCGTGCGGGCAGAAATTTTTCGAAGCCGGCACGAAAGCGACTCCGGGAATTCGTCGGACGCCGCCTGACGTCATCCTTGTGCCAGACTGGAGAACGGAGGTCACGTGTCACGCGGCGTCAGACGAAAACTCGATACCGGGCAGGCACACGGGTACTGCGGGCACACGGCTCGGCGGCCAATAAGCGTCCGAAGGACTCTCTCCAGCGCGGCGCGCGTTCTTGATCGTGTCAGTCGACCCGTGACCGTCGAACAGTGTTCACCGTGCTCGCTGATTCTTTCGCGGGCCACTACCGAGCAGTCGAGAAAGAGAGAGAGAGAGATACGTACCCCAAGTTCCTTCCCTTTGGGACGTTCTTCGTTTGTTCCTTTTCTTTTCCTCCTTCGCCGGTGAAACGAATCCAGGTACACGCGCGAGCGATGGCTTCCCACAGAGCTGCCAAGTCGGGTTTCGCGGCAGAAGCCCAGAGGAAGGTAAGAAGACGAATACCTGTTTTTCTCTTTCTCTCTCTCGCTCTTTATTTTTTCTTTTTACTGTACCTTTCCTCCCTCCTTACCTCCCCCTCCCACCCTTCTTTTCTCGCGCCTGTTTTCCTTCGGGACTTGTTTGCCACCCAGTGACCCAGTGACGACCATCCCCCGAGGGACTCGACCTACTGAGGGTGACGCGCATGCGCACTCGCGGGGGTTCATTGTGCCTGGATCCGTGTCGGATGCGAAAGATACACGTTCTCCGGGGTTGATCGATGGGACGTATTCGACTGTGGGATTTAGTTCGACGCAAATCTTGATTTGTCGTTCATAGGAAACAAAGTTTGGGCGGTTGTGAAACATGAACTAGAACGGGGTAAGGGATCCAATTACTGTTGGGGTACTGTGCCTATATTAATTACATTTATTCCTGAGGCGTAGTGAATATTAAAGAAGTGATGGTAAATTTTTGTTCATTGAAATCAGTTATCTCTTTTTTAATATTCATTAAAAATAAATATAATTGACGTTAGGTTTGCGGGACCCGTCAAAATGACGGGCTCTAATATTTTTAATTTAAAATTATTAAGATTCTAAGGATCTTCTTCTTGTTATTTTCATAAATTAATGCAAAATAGTCACTTTTAGTGCTCCATAAAGTCAAAACAGGCACAGTATTTGTTACCCTCAGAGTAATTGGGTCCTTGGTAGCACTTCTTTTTCTTTTCCCTTACGTGCGAAATTAGCGTAGAAATTAGTGTAGATAGCAAATATTATACCAATTTAACGTAATCCAGAAACTAAAAAATCCACGTGTTTTGAATCTCGATATACGAGTCGTACAAACGTTTGTGTTAGACGTACCGTGTGACACATCCCGGAGTAATCTCGCAGGCAATTAAAATGCCCGGCCTATGGCAATTAGCCGGTTACGTTTTACGTTTACATACTCTTAGTATTTGAAAGTATTTCTTTACACACGAGATAGTTGAACTAACATCGTAAAAAAGAATAAATTTTTGAGCGTTTGTGTTTTCAATGCACTAGCTTAATGGCAATTGAAATTTTGTAATATAAAACTCAACTTAAAAAACAATATACAACGTTCATATTTCCAAATTTTCTACGTTGTTTCGTGAAAATTACTATGCCGACTTTTAAAAGAGTTCTACAAATTCTAGTATTTAAACTTTCTACTTTCCATACGACTTGGTGAATTACGTGTAAATGAATTGTTATTCTCAGGTTTGGGCACATTTTGTTCAAAATAAGATGACAAATAATCATTGGAAATAATGAATTATTTTAAATACTTCATTATTTTTATTTTACAATAAAAATTTGACATAATTAAAAATGACATAAAAATTTTATTTTCATTCATAATATTTTCATAATATTTAATTTCAATGACATTGTTGAAATGAAAGAATAAATAATTGCATCTCGCAAGAAGAGAACACTAATGTAACTAAATTAATTATTAAATTTTTGTATTGGCTTCTGTATTCTGTATTCGCTTTTGAAACAAATGTAACAATTTAAACATAATAATTAATTTAATAACTAAATTAATCATTACATTTATTATTTAGTTTAATAATAATTTGCTTTTATTGTTAACCAGAATTTTGCAGAGTACGAATTATCTGATCAAAAGAAAGACGAAATGAAAAATTAATTGAATTTTATTTGAAAAAATTTAGAGAAAATTCGTTGGCTGTTCAAATAAATTAATCTATATGATTATTTCAAAAATGACATGTAGCCAAATAAGATAATATATTATCTTAACGATCGTTTCCCAAATAATTTATATCGATGATGCCCGAGCCTGTTATGTTCTAAAGCAATAAATGTCGAATCGTGTGAACATTCTAAAAACTGATAAAAACATGAGTTTATTCGGCATCGCGATTCGCACGCATAAAAGCTAATAAGTCAGAATTGAGCAAGCGATTCGCCGAAGATTATCAAGGTTTTGCTAGGTGTGTCCCATTCGAGACACCTGAAAACATATCATCGTGCCCACCTTGAATTTTGCTCGGAAGTTCACCGGGCAACAGCTGCCAGCCGGCCGGGCCCTTCCTTTCGGTCGGGGAGTTAAAACGAAACTCTCTGTTGCCAAAGAAGGGAGCGCGTCCCTCACGAAACTCGCTGGCCATGGTACATTTCTTTACTGCAATCGTACCACGAATGTCCCACTAGTGTTCTTAAAGAATTACGATAGATCACGTAACGATTACAAAACTCCGCGGTCCATAAAATTGCTAGAGATTCGTTTCGTTTGCAATCGCTTTGCTCCTCAACTTCATTGAAATCCTAATTCCTTATGCGACCCCGCCTCTGCTTTTATCTATTCATCTCAAATATAAATGAATATAAAACTATTTAGAAATAATTTGACCATTTTTTTTTTTTTGTTAGATTTGATTCCCATTAATAACAAATACTCTACTTCTTTTCTGGCTAAATCTTGATCCTGTTAACAAATTAAGAGGACCCTCTTTGAAACCTAATAACATTTTTAAAATTGGACCAAATGATTTGAGTTTTTTTTTTATCAATTATAAACCCAAAATTCAAAGATTCTTACATTCTTACTGTCAGTGCCCGTAGCTTTTTTATTCGTCAACCGATCTCAAAACGCATATTTTAAATTTTTAGTAAAGGCAGAGATGAAAAATTTAAAAATCGTGACCTTTACCTTTTTCTTCGAAATTACGAGTAATTTTAAAAACATTTTTATTACATGTTACCCAGTGAACTAATTCACAGTTTGGTTCGATTTGAAAAGTAAGGGTCCCAATAACTGTGCCTATTAAAAAAAAAGATTTTTTAAGGTTTTCTCATTAAACTCTTTTTTCATATTCATTATGCTTTAAGAATGAGTATAATAAAGGCACAGTAATTGGTAGCCCCACAATCACTGGATCCCTTACTCTAGTTGTTAAAGGGTGTGCACATAATTTTGTTTCGGACTGTAAGTGACGTAAACTCACGGACAGGAACTTCCAACATAACGAATTAGCATCTTGAATAAATAAGCAAGATAATACTTTAACGAGGGAACACTGTTACACTGAAATAATTGAAAGATGCACTATCCCCTTTAGATTAAACAAGAAAGAGAGAGAGAGAGAGAGAGAGAGAGAGAGAGAGAGAAAATAGGGCAAAATACAAGGGGTCCGTTGCATCTTGGAGCGAAACCGGTTCTTTTTGTTCCGCGTAAAACAATTGTCGAGTAACAAGTACGAAGGACGCTCATTATTGCACTAGTAGTGGAACGTATGCTCGTTACGAAGATACGCTTATCGCCATCGGAATGCAACGGTTCGTTCTATTTTGCTGATACACCGCCATTTTCGTCCCAGTTTCAGGAGGACGTAGATCTGACGTAACAATTATAGAGTTGTGACAAAGATTCAATGATTGTTTCACAAACAGGATTCGATGCAGCCGGCTAGATAACTAATAGGATATAATGATCGATTGTCACGTACGTACGTGTCACGCTAATGATTCTAGCGCGGCAATAGGTCGACGATAGCATCGGTATCATTGTCTCAAGGTATCACTGGACGATATGAGAACAATACTGTTTTTAAGTAAAGGTGATTGTCTCCGCAGAGAAATTTGAAAATTGACCTTGAGTAGCAGATAGTAATCTCATGTTTATCAACAAAAGACTCAATGCTGGACAAACCGTTCTATGTATAATAACGGCATTTTAGCATAAAATACATTAATATTTTTTTGTAAATCATAGTTGTTCTTACACGAACATGTCTCATAATTACCAGCCCTATTAATCACTACTTACCAAAATCAATGCCACTATATTGCCCGGTATACAATTAAATAAAAATTATTGAATAAAGTAGACTAAAATAAATAATAATATATTGTAAAGTAAATGATAATTTACTGTCACATTCTGATCAAATATCGTATAATATTGATATCGTCAATATATAAATAATAATATAATAATATTTGTTTTTCTACTCGTATAAAACGAATATACGATAATTACATTGATTAACATTGAAATAAACACTGTTTGAAAGCCAAATTAAATATGTAGATAAAAATTGATAATCGTGTATAATCAACATATAGACTGTAATAATGTTTCTTGATAAAAATACTTCGCAACATTTGTAATCTAAAATTTCATATGCAAAAATCTAATATATGACTTTGCATGTTCCCCAATGTCATGTCTGTCAGGACTGGGCACATTAAAGTGAATTTGAATAACAAACAACCATTTGTAATCAAGATTTATTTTAAATATTTTGTTATTTCTAGTGTAAAAATATCATAAAAGATTTATTTCAATTTAAATCAAACAATTTTTATTTCAATTATATTGTTCAAATAAAATAATAAATAATTTCACCTCAAGAAGAGGTTATCGAAGTAACTGAATTCATTACTAAACTTAGATTCATGTTAAATTTTTGTAATTTAATGATTAAACTTTAGCTGCATTCAAAATTGTTTTTTCAGTGCACGAAATAGATTCAAAGATTATTTGAATTAAAATTGAATTTAAAGTTATTTACATTCCATTTCAAGTTCAAATAATGAAATAATTATTTGCTTGTGGAAATAAACCTACATATAATTATTTCAAATAGCCAAACAATAACTTAACGATTATTGTTCAAATAATTTATTTCGATTCTCAAGCTGTGTAGAAGTCGTTACCGTCTACTTGTTATTATTATTTCAGTTTTCCCCTCTAGTTTTTTTAGACCCATATGGGAACGATGTTTCGTTCGGAACTAGAGATAACAATTATAGACACGTGTTTCCGTGAACGTCGTGCGATGAATGTGCAGTATTATGCCCCAGATCTAAATATAGGCGTGCTTCATCCCCGAGGAGGATATCTGTATTAGCCACCGGAAGCACTATAAAGTAGTTTCCGTTTTAGGAATGCATAGATGTCTCGAGACTGCGCTTACATCTTGGAATTCCTCGTTCACGTCCTGTTAATTATCGATGGTCGAATCTGCCTAATTTCATCTCTCACCCTTCCGTTTTCGCCAAATTCTCACTGTAGATGTCCTGTACATCGCTCGTTGCTCTATTCCATCATTGAAGTCTCCATACCACGAGATTCGGTACGCGATTAATGAGAACGAAGTGACTTACAACTTTAATACCACCTACTAATCAATTTGGTTCTCTTGAATTTTTCCGCAATTTATTATTAATCTGAATTCCTAATTAATACTAGGTTCACGTGTGACTATTTTTATATTACTTTATAACAACAAGAAAAATGTATCTATCCAAATTTTTAACCACTTTTTAAATATATATCCAACGAAATAAATTTGTTGGATAATAATTTAATTTAATTAACCCGCCATTTTGACGGGTCTCGTAATGTTAAACAGAATTTTGGGTAATTGTAGTAATATTCCGTAAACAAATATATGGAGGAATTCGAGGCATCAGTTAGATAGTCCATAAATCTTTTTCAGAAATTGTAGAAAACTATATTATTAGAGTAATATTAATATTTTCCAATTTTTTATCAATGGAAAGGGATCAGTTTGGAAGCTTTCTGAAAACTGTTTTGAACAGCCAACGTGATTGTGCTATTGAAAGAACCGTAGCTTTCTAATTGTTTTGTAATACAATAAATAATTCATTTTGTTTAAGAAAGGAGCAAATAAATTCAAAATAATTTGATTCGAAACAATGTGTTCCCACCTCTTTTCTTATTGTCTCAATTGAACGATAGGAAAACCAACGGTCGGATCATTAATATTTATGCGATCTTTAAGGAGAGCTCGAGATTCGAGGCAGATAGAAATTTATTACATTTTAAGTGGAAAGTTCACGGTTGTTCCTCGGCCGTGAAATTTGCTCTACCAATCGTGGGAATTCATCACTATTAATTCCGAGGAATGCAACACTGCGAATGAGGTGGTCATATCAAAGCTGCTCTGGGATCTTCGTGAACTCGATCATCTTCCTTGATTATCGTTAGCTATTGTTACTGTGCCTTACTGAACCAATTTCAATAATTACTTCATGTCGCACAACCTGGTTTAGCTCTTTTTTTTTTAATATAAAACCTATTTCCATTTCCGGTATTATTTAATATACAAATAGCAATTATCTAGGAAAAACGAAAGTGTAGTTATATGGAATATCCGGTTTTAGCTTAATCTCCCTATTTAATGTCGCATGTCAATTGTTTGCAAAAATCTGGCGATTGAAAACAATAGTAAACGAAACGCTAACTCTGCTTCTGCTATTTACTATTATTTGCAATATGGATTATGTCAGTATACAGGGTTAGACACATTTTATTTTAAATGAGATAACAAATAATCATTTCAAATACTTGTTATTTGATAAATAACAAAAAAGTATTGAAATGTATTTTATATGACTTGAACACAAAATAAAAATAGTTGAATCGAACGAAATATATTCAAACAACTGTTTATGTCAGATACTTGATTCAAATAAGATAATAAATAATTTTACGTAAAATGTTAGATCAAATCAATTCAGTTGTATAATACAGACCTGAGTCATACGCGTAACAATAAGTATTTAATCAAACAGAAATTCCAAATAACGAGAGAATCTAAAGAAAAATTATTATTCTGTTCAAGCAATAACATGAAGCCAAATAAGATAATATAATTATCTTAATGATACTTTCTCAAATAAATTGTTAGGATAATGGCCCAAGTCTGTGCCACAATCTTCCTTATAATATAAAGTGTGATCGTACGGACATTTTTTACAATTAATTTAGAATTACAATGTCTTGTTTCAATTTCCATTTATTGAATTTTTTCTATCCATAGCAAAAATTGATTCTAAGGCAATCGATTACTATTCAATATTTATTATTATTTTCGCTCACAATTCGAATGCGCCACAATTAATTAGTACTGATTTAGAAAAGAATCTGCTCCAATAAGGACTATTGGATTACGTTATAAATCATCGAGGGGGGAGGGCGGATGATCGATAAATAATTAAAGTCGACTTGGCCCGATAGTAGGATATGACATAGGGAAGAAGCTATGTCCGAATGACTCACGAACAAGAGAAAGTTTCCCGGGATCGGATCCATGCCGCCTTACACTTAACCTTATCGCGATACTTTACCCTGAAGATCGTGAGATCGCACGATTATATCTTCCGCAGAAATTTTGATCGATAAACATTTTCCGGAGAATGTTATCAATCCAGTTTTCAAAGGAATTCCCTTATCTTCGTCAAACGAATAGAGAGAATCGACATAATTTTTATCGAATTGCAGTGTATACTCGATATATGTCCAAGACACGGGCCTAGCCACGGACATATATCGACTAGGAGATACTATTCTTTCATCCACGCGACCTTACACTCCTCGGCGACCGAGGTCTCTCGAGCTTCTTGGGAATAGCAGTGGGGATATAGTTTTGGGACTTCTATCGGCTAGGCATTTGGGACGTGTATAGAGTGAACACTGTACTTTGAAGGGGCGTATACTGATCAGAATTCCATTCGAGTCACTGTGGAACTTTCGAAAAGAAAATAATGAAGAAATCGGACTAAGTGAACTGAAATGTTTTTAAACGACTCACTTAACCGGATAAGAGTATTCTATTGTTCCGGCGGAGTACATACGTATGCATTCCAAGAGAAAACGCAACTTCCTTGTTCATGTGGAAGTCCGCAATTAGTCATGTACCGATGATTTCTTTGGTCAGCGACACTTTAAATTTTCGAGAAACTTTATGATAATGCCCGCTATCGAAACTTTCAATTTAAGAGGGGTGAGGAGGGGCTATAACGACATTGAAAGCAAGCGATTTTTGGGAATTCTTTTGGGAACAACTAATTGGATATACGTAACTAGGTCTTTTGAGACAACCTCGTGTATAGCCTGCGGATTTTATGCATTCATGGCAAAAATGGGTCTTTGAAACACAAAACAGTGAAAATGCTAGGCGATTTTAAGAATACGATTATGCTATCCGTAAGTTACTAAAATTATTAACGGAAGAAATAAATGTCTATGCACCCTCTTCTTCTTGCAATCGATGCACAACATTTTTATTTTGCGTAAACGCTAGCCAGCGTTTTTGAAAATGTTTCTTCCATTTCTGACCTTGTATGACCTTGAGGGTCATTGTGTCGTATACGAATAAATTCGTTTGGGCACATGAATTCATATCATATAAAAAAATACATAGTATTCCATTGAAAAAGTTGAAGGTCACCTTCATTTCTAAAAAAATAATGCAGATTAAAAACATTACAGACACTATTACATTGCTTGCAGGAAACAGTATAACTTTTTCCTCTTTCATTTGTTTCTTATGTTTACTATTTGCAAGAAAACCGCTGATTAGTATTCCCGCGAACACCATGTATATTACATGTATATAGAAATGTGTTGTGGAATACTAAGTGAATTAACAAGTTGCCATATTGTTACGACCATGCGTTGCTAATCTACCCACCATACATAATGCTTGCACAATTGTAAAAGCTGTTGTTCAATGATTCGACAATTTCTCATTTCATTTTCCAGAACCGCGACAATCAATGTGTTAACAACAGATGTGACTTACGACATACCGAGAACCGGTAGTTTATGAGCAATCGTCGCTTTTATGAATCGAAGAACCACATTTTCATGGAGAAATCAAGCGGCATGCAGATGTAGGATTCCACACAAGCGTCCCGATTTGCTTAAACGAAATATAGCACGCGCGGTGTCCTTCGCCTTTATTGCCTGGCCTTGCACGTCAACTAATGATTTGTGTACAAATTCATGTTCGGGCACGCGTAGTTTCGCTACTCGGAATTGCAACACCGCGAAATCTGATCTGCTCTTTTATTTATTTATTACGAAACTTTAAATTACTTTACTTTAAGAACTGGTGGATTACTCATTGTGCTAGTACAAAAACTATTTAGTACGATTAGTACTGGCAGATTTCTAATTTAAAATTCCATTCACTCCGTTAGTGACCAGTGAAACCCTGCGTTCGTGCACACCAGGCTATTTATTTTTGCAAAAGCCAGAAAATTGTAATGTTTAGGGTGAGGGAAGCAATTACTGTGAGGGTGCCATTACTGTGCATTTATTATACTTATTTTTAAAGCATAGTGAATATTAAAAAAGAGATATCTGACATATATATACAGAGTGTCCCAAAAATATCCCAGTCGGAAGAAATTATCTATATGAATATTTAAAATTACTTTTTGCAGGAGTAATATTAGAAAATAGAATATCATAAATTGATTGAACAATACTTTTATCGATTAATTGGTCTATGGTAATGACAGTAATCTCGGACATTTAATAACAAAATAAATTTGTGTTAGTATGAAAAATTTGAAAAATTAAGAAATTTGTATATACAGAGTGTCCCAAAAATATCCCAGTCGGAAGAAATTATCTATACGAATATTTAAAATTACCTTTTGCAGGAGTAATATTAGAAAACAGAATGTGATAAATTGATTGAACAATTCTTTTGTCAATCAATTGGTCTATGGTAATGACAGTAATGTCGGACATTTAATAACAAAATAAATTTCTGTTGGTATGAAAAATTTGAAAAATTAAGAAATTTGTATATACAGAGTGTCCCAAAAATATCCCAGTCGGAAAAAATTATCTACATGAATATTTAAAATTCCCTTTTGCAAGAGTAATATTAGAAAACAGAATGCGATAAATTGATTGAACAATTCTTTTATCAGTCAATTGGTCCATGCTAATGACAGTAATGTCGGACATTTAAAAACAAAATAAATATCTGTTGGCATGGAAAATAAAAAAAATTTTAGAATTTGTACGGCATAGTGCTATAAAATACCGTAGTCGGAAACTACAAATATAACATTTGGTTCAAGAAATTGGCTCAAATGGATTTCGGCAACGATTATACAATCGTGACGTGTACGTAAGTGACTTGATTAAATTTGCGAAGTTCTACGTGCTAGCATGAGGCACTGATGCCTTACCTCTTCAGGCTTCATCTCGTTTAGAGGGCCTTATATGGTCGACAGCAAGCGACAACCTTCGAGGTAGCTCACAATTGTAAACGTATTGCGTATAAGTGGATATACCATGCTGAAATATCGCGAGTCCTTGTGAAGTGGGTCAACGAATTCGTTTCTTTCCTGAACAGGTGTGTGCATACTCGTGAAAACTAGTTATATACTAGAATTCACATTTCTATGCAAATGTCGATTTTTACAAATTGTTTTATGCATATTATATATTGCATATGGTTAAAGAGAAGTTTTCGTGTAACAAGTACCAACACAAAACTATTCGCATTACCGGAGTAAAACTTCTTGGCATACAAACAGGCAACTTCAAACTATAAGAAGAATTTTTTATTAATTTTGTGACAATTTTTAGAATCCTGCAAACCTCGTGAACAAAGCAGTTAATATCGGCATACAGTGTAGCAAGTGTCACTAATTATTTGAAAACAAAAAATGGAGAATTATTTTACAGTTTAATTATTTACACTGAACCAACATTTAAGAAAAAAAATATAGAGAACTGCGGAAGTTGTGGATTTTCGAAGGAAGTATCCATAGGAAAATTAATCTTATGTCATAAGAAAAAAATAGTATAAATAAGAAATCAAGTTGAAATTGTGTCCACAATTGGTTAGTTTTTTTTTAAGATACATTCTGTACTTCAGTTCTGAAAATTTGATTTCGAGAAAAATTAAGCTTTTGGACTTTGGGAACATATTTTTGAATATTTTGGGGAGAAAAATCGAAATCTTCGATGTAAAAACTATTAAGAGTTTAGAGCAGTGTTTCTCAACGTGGGGCGCACGACCCACAGGGGGACAATTTTATTGTTAAGGGGGGCGATATTTGAATTTCAGTTCTCCATTATGCGTTTTGATAATTTACTTACACTGTTTCCTCAACAATTTCCTAGTGATTTCTTTCTAAGACCTATTATTCAAGTTTGTTCAGTGAACAATTCAATTGTTGAATATGTAAAATTATGTATATATTACACAGGAGGCACAAGAATTTTAGAAAGGCTTAGGTGGGGCATGACACAAAAAAGGTTGGAAAACACTAAAGGAATTTTAAAGGAATTTTTAGAGGAATAGCAATCAGCAAACACAGCTGCCTTGTGCATACAATTGTTAGAAAGTAGGCCGTTGATCAAACGAATATCAAACGGATCCACAATCAGTGCGATCTTCCTTAAAGGTGATCCACCTTTTAAGGAATATCGTTAAAACCAAGAACGTTTTGGGGGCAAATCTTCTGTCATCGAGGCAAGTTTCTGCACCGAAATGGAAACTGGTCGATCGAGGGAACATTCTTCTGAACGTAGTTCTCCTTGCATCCGCGATCAAGGTGGATCGATGTAATCCATGCACTCACTTTTTCCTTTTCACTTTATGAAACGGAAACTTGGTATGTATGCCGTATGCATATAGTGTTCTACAGTGAATCTCTGCTGGAAAATAGCGAAATGAAATTGCTTAATATATATTTATTTGCGGTTAATTTAATTGTTTCTAAATTATTGACAAATCTTCAGAATCATTTCTCAGAATTCTACTACAACTCGGAATGGAAACTATGAATTGTAGACAATTTGAAACGCCATATTTCAACATATTACATGAAATTTTTAATTATAATACACGAAATATATATATATAAATATTAATTATGGGATAAATACGTTTGTTGAAAAGTGAAGTGGTTATCTTTCAAGAAAATAATTTAAAAATATTTTGATTTATTTAGTTATTGGCGATAACTTTTTAGTACGTCAATGATATTGCCTGACTGATTTACTCGTTTATCTTTAATTGTCAGACACAACACAAGTCTCGAACAACAAGCACATCGGGCTTTTGTTGCATTTATTTTTCACGGAGTGCAGGAGACAGAAATGTTCAGCCATTATTTGGACGCTGTTCAAGTATCGATCACCTGCTGGTAGATAACAGTATCATAGCAAAGACCCCTAATCAGTCTTACGTATCTTTTTCTGATTAATCGATAACAGCGACGATTCAGAGCTTCGTACGAAATGTTGTTTTTTACTGACTTTTATTATCAGTTTCTTGATAATCTTTATAAAATGGGGTTTACCGCTTTCATCTGCTCGCCGCTTTTTCTTTTCTTCCGTAATTGAAAGATAAGCTGAAGTTGAATCAACGCGAAGGGATCAATCCTCAATGGAATCGCCGCTCGTCCAAACGGAAAAATTGGTTAGCAGAGTTAATTGTACAGGCGATAAATTGATGCAACTCGATTCAGTGTAACGAAAGTAATGATTTCGCCGGTTGGCGAAGCAGCAATTCCTCCAATTTGCCTCGTGGGGCTCATCGATGCCAGGCCTACGACCCAGTTTACATGGCCGTGAACGAGAGAACGTGCCCATTAAAAGCGCGATGATCGTCGCCAGTGCTAGAGAACGCAAGGCGATCCTTTGATCGCAAGCACTTGCCCTACCAACTTTTCTGACGCACTCTTGTCCGTGTGCCACAATCTGCGACAATCTGCATTCGTTACTCTAGCAAGATTTTTCCGTAGAACGATCCATTATTCACTTTGTTAGAAGTTACGCAAGAGAAAGGATCGCGATAAAACTCCGATTCTCTTTCTACGTTACTCCAAATTCGTACTGATTAGTACGCTGCGAATCTTCGCGAAAAATGGGAGCAGAAATGGAGCAAAATATCACATTCTTCCATTCCTCTATAATTTTAGAAAGTTGGAAATTGGTGCCCCTACATTTTCATATTTCTCCTGTTTTAAATTACACCTACGTAGTTGGTGTAAATGTAAGTAAAAGCATAAATGGTAATAAAGCATAATTAGTAAATGCATAAAATCGGTGGTCGATTGATTAGTTATTGACAAAAGAATCTGAAATCTTCAGAGGAACGAAATATGGGTGTTGCTTGTGAAAAAAGATGCTAATTTTGTACGCTGTTTGTAAAACTTGAAAATAGTGTTAGAAATACCCGAATTACAGTGAACCCAAAAAGTATTTGAACACTAAATTTGTATAAGATACATACTAAATTAGGCTTAACTTCACCTTGGCAACCCAGAAATTTTTAACTTTTTTATATATAATCTTGTAGATTTTGACGAGAAAATGCGAAAAGTCGAAGTTTTAATGTCAGGAATTCACTGGTTCAAAAGTTATACACAGTCTTACACAGAATATTATCTTTAATGCGTTGTGCTAAGACATTAGAAGATTCATGGAGAACGTTTCTAAGAATATCTGCTTGAAACTTCCTACGAATTCGCAATATGTCTTTCTTTGATGATTAGAGGAACAAGTTAGCATGATAAACGATGGCAGTGTTCAGAAATGTTCGCCGAAAGGAACGAGAAAAACGATACGGGCGAGGGTTCTCATTCTAATCTAGCATAATTTCGAACACAATGGAGCCCACCACACCTTTCGAAGTTTAGAAGCTCGCTCGAGAAGAGTACAACTTGAGGTCGCATGGTATGCAATGGTGTCTATATGTATACATAGACAGTCGTCACACCCTGTCCCTAAACTTCTCGTTTTGCTTTCTCGTTCTTTATACGATCCAGGCACGACCTTCTTGGAATTTAATATAAAGATAATTATCATTTACTGAGAGGAATTCTGTCGTATCATCTTCCATCTAGTTGTTATATTGTATATACTAATGAATAAAACACGAAAATTTGACACTTTGGGACAGTTATTGTTATAATTTAATCAAAGAAGACCACTAAGTAAGGCACATACTAATAAACCTACACGAGAACGTTTTTTGAAATAAGAATCACGCGAAACACATGTTTAATAATACGGAAATTTATAAAATGCACGAGTTATAATAAACCTGAACTTTCCTAAAGAATGCAACGTCATTTTATGCTGAACAGTCTTTTATTAAAAAATAAAAGTGTGGCTACTTGACTGGCCGGAAATGTTATACAAAGACGAAAAATATTTAAAAACATATAGGGTGTCTCATTAAACTCTGCCACCAGTAATAACTTTGTTATTTGTACAGAAACAAAAAAAAATTGCAAAGAAAATGATAGTATTTGGAAGGAGGCATCAGTCTGCGAGGGTGAAGGTTATCTGAAGGTCATATTTTCCGAGATCTCACGAACAATAATATTTTTTTAAATAATATAATCTACCTTTTGATCCGCAGACTAATAACAATCAATATCAACTTTTAGTGCAAAGTGCTATTCGATTAAACTTGTAATTTGAATGAAAAAGTGACTAACTTTAAAGTGCACTTGACATGTGGGACTTCTCGACCCTGTTGGTTGCACCAGTAAAGACGATTAGGTCATAGACGGTAGTACATGTGACTAGCAACGGAATAAGATTCGCGAGACGGTATATATTTCTTCGTTCTGCTTCATCAGCACGATTTGCAAATATTTTCCGTGTCTACCACACCGACGCGACGCGACGTGCGGTCACTCTTTTTCCCGTTAATGAAATTATCGTATGCTTACTTAATATCTATATATAGAACTCGCGTTCGTGCTCCATATATGTAATAAGTTCGTATCACGGAGATAGTAACTGCTGGACGAAAAATTCGAACCTTATCAAAGAATGGAAAAAATATGCTTGTTAAGAGATTATTGCGACATAGTGTGTGGGTGTTTAAAGCTACCTATAATTCTTTTACCTTGATTTTCTATTATTCATATTATCATGACAACTTAAAAACTTAAATGACAATTCCACTACCCAACTCTTATTTAAAACTTTCAATTTGCTTATTGTACTTTCTAGATTAGCAATTAATTATTCTGGCGAAAAGACAGTACGATAAGGGACCAAATTACTATGGGGTGCCAATTACTGTGCCCATATTAATTAAACTTATTTTTAAAGCGTAATGAATATTAAAATAGAGATATTAAATTTTTTCATAAAATCAGTTACTATACTATGTTTGTTCTTTAATATTCATTACACTTTAAAAATAAGTATAATTAATATAGGCACAGTAACCTTTGCACTAGCTTTTGAACTTTATTAAATAAATTTAACTTTGTTTGTCTTGGAAATACTTTAAGGTTCCATTTTGATTAAAATATTGCGTTGAATCAAATACGTTTAAATTTTTGCAAAATATTTAATTCGATTTGAACTATCAGTAGATAATTCTTGTACATAAGTGTCATTCTAATCAAATGACAATCGTAAACCATAGTAATGGATAATCCAAGATTACCTGACCTCGAAGAGAAGACGCTTTCATAAAATGACTAGACAGTACAGAACATGGTGTAGTATTCTAATTTCACGATTGGGACGAGGGACGTTTTACACCGTGGAATACATCACGATCGAGGCACCGTATGCCTAACGGAATATGCATGCTGCATCAGGATGAATACGACGGTCCAAGCTTACGAACCTTTCCTTTTTAGGCAGCCTTATACGTGAATAACTGTGCGCCCATTGCTGCGGTCTCTACCGGTCTTCCAGATACGATCTTTGTCAACATGGAGTTTAAGCGACTGGGGTACCGCGAAGAACGCTTAGGCAGGAAGACAGAATACGAAAATCGATGAAAGGATAGTTTCTCATACCGTACAAGATCATATTCAAAACGATAGTCATAATAGGTCAGGGAATATTTATGCAAATTTATCAAACAATGTACAGTCTCCTAATTGATGGCGCACACTCTAAATCAAAATAACTTTTCAATAAACGGACCAAACGACTTCAGTTTTTCTGTCAAGCTACATCCATTAGTTTACTGAATGACATGTATGTAATGAATATTTTGGAAAGAACTGCGTTTAGTCTGAATTACAAGAAAAAATAGTAAAATCTGCTTTTCACAAGTTTTTTGTTTAGGCTTGTAACGAAAATTTAAACAATTTGTGTTGTAGACTCATATAAGTTATTTCTATTTTTTACAAGCTTCAAGTACTTCTCTACTACAAAATTAAATTAAATTTATTTCTGTTTTTTACAAAATTACAAAATAAACATCGTCAAATATCGTTAAATATCGGGTTAAATATCGGAAATTTTTCTAGAATCGGAAATTTAGTGTTCAAATACTGTCTGGATCCACCGAATAATGTGGATGCAAGAATGTGAATAAAGTAGACTTTAACGCCATTGAAAACGCGGCAAGAAAAGGTAAGGAGAGGAGGTTCAGCAGGCCCGTCTACTTTTGAAAGGTTCCTAGTGTAGGTGGGAACGAGTTCTTTAAAAGGCACACAGAAAAACTTTCTCCGAAACGATGCTCGCGTTTACGAGAAGAATTTGTGGGCCGTATCGAAGAAACAACGAACGAAGTGTTCAAACAACTTGGGTCAGTGACTCGACGGCAACACTCGTTTCGCAGACCCTACAGGATGTGTTACTTGGATCACTGGCACGTCGTATAATTAATAACAAGCAGCCACAGAGGCTCGTGCCCTGTCAAGCTTAAACGATTAATGGAAATATCGTAAACCTATCGAGAAATAGGGTAAGGGACCTCAATTACTGTGGGGGTACCAATTACTGTGCCTATATTAATTATACTTATTTTTAAAGTATATTGAATATTAAAAAAGAGATATTAAATTTTTTCATTGAAATCAGTCAACTATGTCTCTTTTAATATTCATTATGCTATAAAAATAATTAATTAATGTAGGCACAGCAAGTGATACCCTCACAGTAATGAGGTCCCTCGTCCAGACTGCAAAATAAATAATCTTTCGTATAAAAGATCCAATCGTCTCAGTACATTTTATAAAGCTTTTTGTTCCCCATTAACACTAATAATAGAAAGAAATGGTATAATGCGAAATACGTATAATAATTATAAGCGATTTGTCTTTATTTTTCAATATTTAAAAAATATGATTTTCAGTGATTATTAAATGATAATATTAACGATGAGTAAAGTTCGCAAATCGGTTCTGTTACAGATCAACAGTAAATACAGCGAGGAACTGGCGCAGGAATGTCTGGAATGGATCAAGACGATCACCGGTGACAATATAAACACCAACGGTGACATGGACAACTTCTACGAAACGCTGAAGGACGGAATCCTTCTTTGCACGTACTTACACCTCATGAAAAACAACGTTGAACAACTCGATAACGTGTATTTCACGATAGTAATGTTCATTCTCACCTTCCAGATTGGTGAACGATATCAAGGAAGGCTCAGTGAAGAAAATTAATAAAACCAGACTCGCATTCAAGTGTATGGAAAATATAAACGCCTTCCTTGAAGCTGCAAGAGCATTGGGAGTCCCGGCTCAAGAGACCTTCCAGACTGTTGACCTCTGGGAAAGACAAAATCTCAACTCCGTTGTAATTTGTCTACAATCTCTTGGTAGAAAGGTAAAAAATCTCTTTTAATCTTTATTTTACTCGGTAGATATACTTGTTAAATGAAGAAGCAAACAAGGGAACTCTCTTTCTATTAGGATCTATAAATCGCCAATTAATTCGTACATTTGTCAATTTCGAAACATATAATTTACAACAACATTGAACACGATTATTTCGATAGATATTTAGTAAACTCGTATGTTTTAAACTGCTTATAATTCTAAAGTTGTAAACAAATTTTCAAAATTTGTAATTTTGTTCCGCAATGAAAAATTGAAGAAATCACATCAGTGGGTTTGAAAGTTAAAATATTTATTAATTTATAAAATCAAGGAAAACAAAATGTCAAAATGTATACGTAATGTTATTGTAAATGTGCCCACTACGATACATGCAGTTTTAATTTAAATGGTATCGTTGGATTTTTCCTCATACGTATCTGCATATCATTTAACAGAATTATAACAGTTATACCAACCAGAATTCAACAAGTAATGGCGGGCTGATCACGAGAAAGTTTAGATTAGGTTCAAAATAATGTAATAGTGTGGGCAAATAATAGGAAAGATCTGTTTTTTTATACATTGAACTAAATACTTTAGTTATAATTTTTTTCCCCCGAAATATAATAACTCTAATAATCAAATTATACAAAAGTTAACTTATCTATTTTAATTAGAGAAGTTCTTAAATTATAATTTAAAATTTTATTTCTAGGCTGGCAACTTTGGCAAACCAAGTATCGGACCAAAGGAAGCAGACAAAAATGTGCGAAACTTTACCGAAGAACAATTAAGGGCTGGACAGGGTGTCATCAGTTTACAATATGGTAGCAACAAAGGTGCTAACCAGAGTGGCATCAACTTTGGAAACACTAGACACATGTAGAAATGTTCATTTGTATCATTCCAAAAATTCCACAAATTCATTCGCCTCTCTATTTTATTTTCATGATGTGCTAGACTTTATAAGTAATGTTTGTCGTACAATCTTTCTTATCGTGGTCCAAATTACTCTACAGAGCGCACAAAAATACATGGTTGTGCGTGAACGGTGTACCAGATGACTTGATATGCATTTACATTAGGAGGCAGTATAGTACGTACATACCTATGGGTATGTTATAAGATTTTATGTAACGTTTTGGTGAAACGAGCAATTTCAATGTTACAGAGTTATGCTCACATTTTAAAATTAAAATATATATCTTACACAGTAATGTGTACTGTTGGATGAGTTGTGAAAACGATAAAAAATGTGATTTACTATACAAGGAATGAATTTCTTTACAAATGTGAAAAACAAAGTTACATTTTGCCACTATTCAAAATTAGACACAGTGGCTCTGTATTTGTTAAATATTCCATATAGATTATAAAACAGAGACATTGGTGTAACCAGTTTCTCTGTTACTGTTACTATAAAATCCCTCACGAGTTACAGTGTAACCAAATTATACTTTAAAAATTCCTGTTGCATGTGAGATGAAAACTATTATAATTCTTGTATAATGATAAATGATATATAATTATATTAAGTATTTTGTACAAATATTTTTTGATGATTATAAAAATAATTTTTCATAATGTATTAATGATGAGTTAATAAACCAACCTGCAAAAAGGTACATAAGGTACATACCTCTTTTATACTATTTATAAATGCTTTATTTCTAAGTAATATATACAAAGTTCTATATTGTCCAATGTGTAGCAATGTGAAAGTTATTTATCTTAAGAAAGGATAGTAATCAATTCCAGAATTATATTTAAATTCTTTCTTGCCTCTTTTCTTGTGTTGTAATAACTTCATTATGCTAGGCCTGAAAAAATTCGTAAAATAGTCAACCCGTATTCTATAAGCCATTCTATAAACTATAATAAAATAATCACCTATAAGCTGGAGGTAATAGTTCTTCTTCCAATGTACACTCTTTCTCTTCTGGTACCGATGGATTTTGTTTATATACTTTTGTTCTAATTATATCTATGTCTCTACTATACTCATCAGTAATATATTTCAATGAAACAGGTGGGACATCAAAGCAGAAAAAGAAATGTCTGAAAGCATTATAATATAAATTGTAATTCTTATTTCTGATAGAAATGTATTAATAAGTGTAAGTAAAATAACTATGACGACTGCCATCTACAACTATAAAATTAGTTGAAACAATTGAGTCAGCTTAACAATGTATATAGTGTGTCAGAATATATAGTTATAACTTCACTGGTAGTTTCAGTGCATTGAAATAAGAAAACAGATTTATGTAAACCTTTTCTCTCAGTTACAGCTGTCTTTGCATTGCATCAGTAGATATTAATTTACTTTTAAAAAATTATTTGAAATGATTTTCTTTGATTCAAATACACAGTACAAGCCTTTAGATCATTTTTTAAATAAATCAACATCCTAAAAACATTCATAGATTTTTCCTATTAGAATAATGTCGATTAGAGAAAGATTTTGTGTACAAATGTCTTACTAAAACAGAATGCAGTTAAGAAGATTATACAGTAGGTATCTCTGTCATTTCTGTATTTCTATCATTTGTTACTATTAATATTAATACATGTAAGTGATTCCAGTTTTGTAATAGGTACATTCTATATGTATTGGTACTTCAACTGTACATACTGAACTGATGTAGCACCTAACAAGGGATGTTTACAATAAAGTCAAACATGATATATCGAATATTGTTTACAAGGAGCTAAATGAAGAACTTACTTTATCAAAAGAATTGTTGGAAAAGAAGAATCCCTAGCAATAATTTGGAAACAAAACTAAATAGTATACACATTTCTATATGTGAACTCTTTTTTGTGTACTGTAATACCAATGAAATTATACTCCTATTTTCTGACACATCTTGTACATAAACTTTTCAATATTATTAGCAGTATAAAAAGAACAGTGACATTTGGCATTTATAATAAAAATAAATAACTGAAATTTAAAACAATAAAGAGATTAAAAGAATATGAGAATAGCATTGTATTGTTTATGATTTATTAAAATGATTAACACATTGACTGTCATGGTACTCTGGTACTCTGACCAATACTAAACTTTCCAGTAATGCTGCGTTGGTCATAGCTGACTCCGAACTCAATAAAAAAGCGTAAACTTTGCAAACGATAACGTTTATATTGAGTATTATAAACTCAAACACACATAAATTTATAGGCTGTGATTCAAATATGAACAATTTCAACCTGGCGCTGTAGACAAAACCAACAAAATAAGCTTCGGCAGTGAATGTGTTAGATAGACAAATTTTTTTGCGCAAAGGTTCATAGTATGATACGAATGCAACTGAATTAAACAATTTTAAAGAATATTCGATTATTGCATACTTTTTGCAATGAAGAATCCTATGGCATGTTTAAAGATATAAAACTCATCTAGCACACAATGTGTGTAACATACTACAAATACAAACAAATATGCTTACCCAGCTTCTTTATAAACTTTCCCATGGCTACTTGCTTTACATGGCAAAATCTTCTCTCCCCAGTTTTCAATTTTTCTAATGAAACCACCGGTTTCAAATATTGTTTTTGCTATTCTTTTCAAAACTTCTGCAGATTGTGGCTGTAAACACAATTTATTTCAGATATACAACGAATAACATGTATCATAACCAAT
Source organism: Halictus ligatus (assembly GCA_028454255.1). NCBI lineage: Eukaryota > Metazoa > Arthropoda > Insecta > Hymenoptera > Halictidae > Halictus > Halictus ligatus. The sequence goes on from CM052135.1 coordinate 7,238,118, forward strand.
AGAAATAAACTGGAATAATAAAATCAATGTGTCCTATTTTGTTATCAGTCATCAATTAAAATAACATTTTTATCACTTTTGTTAACTAAATAAGTATGCAACAAGCTATAAGTTGGATATATTTCTTACAAAATAAATCATGCAGAGTAGCGTAATTTAGTGATATACCTTTGTCATGACGCGTATCAATACTGGCATTTCATAAGTAGGCATGTTGCGTTTTGTTTCTATTCCTTACGAAAGAATGAAATATACATTTACACTGACTCGGTAACCAATTATGTATATTGTTACTGTTTCAAATTGGTTTGAAACCATACACTTTCATTCACACGTTTCAAACCTCTGTAAAGAAAAAACAATATATATAGAATGCGCCGTGATGTAGATTACTTGCCCAGATCACAGAGGACTCTATTACATAGAGCATTTATGGCGACTGATTTGAGTTGATAAAACTAGAGTTTCGTTACGATACTAACAGCAGAGAGGATAGATAAATAGATAATCTAGCCTCTCTGCTAATAGCACAGACGAGGTATAGGAGTAGACCAATCACCCAATTTACTATTTCTGTGTCATATCCTACCGTATCGGTCGGAACTAATATTGTGGAACTAATATCAAAGACGAGATGTAAGAGTACGCCAGTCACCAGTTATACCACAGACGAGGTACAGGAGTAGACCAATCATCGAATTTACTATTTCTCTGTCACATCCTACCGTATCGATCGAAACTAATATTGTGGAACTAATATTACAGAGATGTAGGAATAGGCCAGTTTAGTCATCTCATCTTATGCTGTTTCGTGTCGCACGAAATGAAATACCATGAGAATGTTCATGGTTTAAAAATTATTCTGTACTTTGAATTCTATTACCTACCTTTCCTAAGAAATTAGATGGCTACATGGTCAAAGGAGTGCTTGTCGACATCATTGGAAGAAAAGTTGTTGTAAACATTACACGGCCAGAAATAAGAAATTTATCAGTCTATTGTGTTCGATAATTTAATGCATGCAAATATTGCAAAAAGTTAATTCTGTATCATGATTTCTATCAATTACTTTTGCTAAAAAATTAGATGGCAAGATGGTCAAGGGAATGCTTGTCTACATAGTTGGCAAAAAGAATTGTTATAAACATTGACCAACTAGAAATAATCAATTTACCAATTAATTGTGTTCGATAAATTAATGCGTGCGAATATTCATGGATTAAAAGTTATTCTATATCTCGAGTTCTATCATTTATTTTTACTAAATAATTAGATGGCAAGATGGTCAAGGAAGTGATTCTCGGTATAGTTGGCAAAAAGAATTGTTATAAATATTGACCAACTAGAAATAATCAATTTACCAGTTAATTGTGTTCGATAAATTAATGCGTGCGAATATTCATGGATTAAAAGTTATTCTATATCTCGAGTTCTATCATTTATTTTTACTAAATAAATATATGGAAAGATGGTCAAAGGAGTACTTGATGATATCATTACATATAATGTTTACAATAAACATTAAACAGACAGAAATAATAAATTTATCAACAATTACTATCACGGCGATCGAGATCTACCGAAATTAATTGGGGTGGGAGAGTTGCGCACCGCGTACCGCGCAACTGATCTCGGCGGTCGCGCGCAATCAGTCAGTCGAGGTGCGCACTCAGAAGGGAGCGGAAGTGCTGCGGGACCAGAAGGCCGAAGGACCTTGGAACTGCCCCTGGCCTACCCTGACCACCCCGGACCACTCTTGCTTACCTTCCAGTTGACCAGGGATCCTTCGGGGCTGTACTGGACATTACTGGCCGACCTTGGTCTACCTTTAGCTAGCTTAATGTGGACCAACGGTCATTTAAAACTTCCTTGGTCCACCTTAAGCTAGCTCGGGGTGGGCTTCTTGGAAACGGCGAGGTTCTTGGAAGCTGTCTTCGCTCACCTTGGTCAACTTTCAGCAGCTCTTTGTAAGTAACAATTCAAATATACACTTTCTGTTTTGCAATTCGTGTTCATTCAACGAACGCCGTCAATTATTATTTCTGTGTTTCTAATTCGAATTTGCGTCGGGACTTTTCAAAAATTTCTCTCCTTGAAATTATTTTATATTATATTTTTGACATAAAATTGGTATTCCTTCGATCGGAGGTCCCCCAGGGGCTCACTCACGGGTGCGTCCTGTGGGTGAGTACGGGTATTGGCGAACCCGGGGCGCCCCGAGCCCGTAGGTCGTTGCGTCAAAATTTCGTTCCATTTATTTTTTATTGGAATTGTTCATCTTTCCAATCGAAAATTACTGTTGAACTTTCAAAAGTTCCTATTCCAAAATTTATACATCTGATTTCAAATTGGTTTTCCTCCGAACGGAGGTCCCCCAGGGGCTCACTCACGGATGGGGCCGTGGGTGAGTACGGGTATTGGCGAACCCGGGGCGCCCCGAAGCGCCATTTCAGTAGTTTGAAGTTCTGACTTCAACTACTCTTGTTGAATTCTTATCGGTTAGGCCGCATTCGTGTGCGGGGTTAGCTTGGCTCTCGTGAGCTGGGCTTGGGTTGGCTCTCGTGAGCCAACTCTTGTGCGTGTTAGGTAGGCCGTACTCGTGTACGGGGTTTAGTTTGGCTCTCGTGAGCTGGTTATATTCGCACTCTTGTGCCTGTTAGGTAGGCCGTAGTCGTGTACGAGGTTTAGGGTTGTATTTCGTCGTTTCTTCATGTCAACATTTCGTCTTCTTTTCATCGTTTCCTTCTATTTTTGTACCTCTATGGAATTGTGACTAATTATGATTTGTCTGCTTCAGCTGGAGTACGACAGGTCATCATCTTTGTCATCAACGGAGGACATCACATTGACCGAAGACGTCAATAACATCGTGTCTAATTATTGTTAGTCTGTTTCAGCTGAAATCCAACAGCTGAGCATCTTGGAACGAAGAGACTACATGAAACAACGCATCGACGAAGACATCGTAGTAATTGTAAATTAGAATTAGTTTAATTTTTAAGATCGTCGTTGTAAATATGTCGAGTAATTATTGCCCCGAACTTCACTTTGCTCGACTCGATTGTTAACTCCGACACAGCCTTCTGCTGTGTCGGACTTTGTTTGCGAGTTTTGAACCGGCCCACGTTGCGATATTCGACGTGGATGCACTGGGAAATGATGGTCAGGGAGCAGTACTCGCCAGGTAGAACCCTTCCTTCGTAAAATGTCTGCCTAAGTCATGTCGACGCTGGCGTGGCTCGCGCCGGGAGCAGGGGATCCTTCGTCCATAAGTCTCTTCGTCGTCGGGTTACGCCAGCGTTGCTCGTGGCGGGTAGTTGGGGTTAGGTTGATCTATCAAAAGGTGGAGGCGTCCCTGGTCATCATTCTCCATGTGTAGCGTCGAGTATCGTATACTGGTCGGCAGAAAGCTCTGCAAATATTGTACGCGTCGCGTCACCCTCGAACCAGAGCCTTCTGCTCTGGTTCGGTTTTGTTTCTCTCTTTGAAAGAATCAGAGCCTTCTGCCTGATTCGTTTTTGATACCTTTTGCCCCGCAATAATTACTCGACATACGCTAAATAGAAAAGAGAACTTTTCTTTCCGTGGAAAAGTAATCTTATCCATTTAGCGATCTGCGAAATTTAGTTCATAAGATTGTACATGGTCGTTGTAAGAAAGGGAGTCAGAAGGAAGCGTATTGAATTCCTTCTGGCTTCCTTTCGGGTCTCTTGTGCAGCAACCTCCTCGTGGTGAGACCTGGGCAATCGGTATTATTCTCTATTTGTAAGAACTTCAAGTATCTTACAAATGGAGAATAATATCGAGCTAATAGCTGCACATGATTTATAATTTACGATAACATTGTAAAATAGAATTTCGGACTTGCTAGTTATAAAAACTTGTGTATTTAATTGAATTGTATATGAATTTACTTTAAGCTAGCTCGGGATAGGCGAAGGTGGGCCTTCAATGCTTTCCTTCCTGACCCTTGGTCAATCTTCACCTTCTTGGTAGCTCCTTTCCATTATTAACCGAAACTCACAGTTTTTGTTTCGGATTACCTTTTCATTCAATGAACATCATCATTTTCTTTTGTGTTCATTTCTAATTGAAATTTACTTCCGAACTTTTCAAGAGTTCCTGTTCTTATAATTGGTATTTTTGCTTAAAGTTGGCATGAGGTTCTCACAGATCAAGAGGTTCTTGCAATTCTTGTATTTGGATAAAGTCGGTATTTAATATCGTGCGACACGAAACAGTATAAGGTGACTGGCGTACTCTTACATCTCGTCTGTGATATTAGTTCCACAATATTAGTTCCGACCGATACAGTAGGATGTGACACGGAAATGGTAAGGGGGCTCTAGAGTCCCGCAAACGTGAGACAAAAAAATACATTGGGTGATTGATCTACTGCTATACCTCGTCTGTGACCAAAATATCTACGTAAGTTTGAAAATTTTAATATAGATGGCGTCACCAATTAAAACAAGAGACTTTTTAGTACTGTACAACCAACGAAGAACTCTACTACAAAAACTACAAAAAGCTAACTGGAATCCTCCCTAATGTATATCAACATTTCTCAAAGGACCGAACATCAATGCTCTACGCCTTATCAATGACTTCTGTGATAAAAATAACATTTTGCTCTAGCTTTAAGGTATGAAAAATTACTTAAACAAACTTAATGATAGAAATAAGCAATGTAGCCATATTTTTATATCTGCAACAGAAACGAAATATCAGAAACTATGGAACAAACGTCCATATGAGTACTTAGGAGTTAGGATAGTTAATTAGGCTATAAAACACTAAGCAAATTTTGTGCTCGGTACGGTTAGTGTTAAGAAACTTGCAAATAATAACCGATTAGTTCAGTAGAAAGTAAGAGTTGAAATACAAAAAGAGAATAAATCGATAGAAAGCAATAATAATGGTGATTCCCGGATGTAATTATGCGCTGGTAGTCAACGCTTAGAAAGGATAGAAAAGAATGAATGAAACAAACGTCGCAAATTAGTAGAGTAGAGAACGAAAAGAGTATCGAATGGAAATAAGTAGATTGTGGCTTCTTATGCAACAAAATGTAACTATGTTCAATAACTTTATTATGTCGGGAGAAATCGATACTCATCATTTTTTCTAATCTTTCTACTGTTTCAAACTACAGCTAACTCACCTTTGCCACAAATGCGTCAAATCTGTATGTATAAATAAGATGTGTAAGACAAACAAATTCAATAGACATGGAATTTGTTTACTAGTTTGATAGAGATAGAAAATATCCGAGTTTCGTGGTTTCTTCTCTTATGTTTTAGAGACTAAAGTGTACAATCAGGCTAAGGTTTTTCAAAAAAGAAATTATTATTAATTTGTATTAGTTTTGCAACTTTAATTGAAGAAACTTACATGTAATCAGAGTAAAACCCATTCCACAAAAGCATACAAATAGAGTGACACTATTTGGGACATCGTTCTTTTGTAAAATGGTCTTGTGTTATGGCTTTGGCCATGAAATACAAGTTAAACAGGTGAAAGCTGGAAACTTCCGATTATAGATTTCCGTTCCGAGTTTTCGTGTGGTGGCATAGTAATTTTGGCGTTAGAACTTGTTACGCCGAACAGGCCAGGTTCTATCGCTAAATGACCAACATCTGGAAGCGATTTTCATGTCGTAAAATTCTGGTTGGCTACCTGCCGGCCGAGCGCAGCTTCCCGCGTATAATTAAACATACAACCATAACGAGGATTTCCAGGCAGATTACTACCATCTCATGAACAAATATATGCCACGGCATTTTACAAATAAATATGCGCTACCTCTCACGTAAACAACTGAAGGATTCAAGGAAAACTATTTTGTAAATAAACAACCGCCACATCTCAAATTTCCAGTATAAAAATCACATAATCTAGTCCACTGTAATACCGAGGTTACTCCAATTTATAATTTTACAAAACTCCATATGAACCTGCACAATTATGCAGAACCCAGAACCATTTCGCATTAAATGGAAATTTTTTGAATTTGTATAATTTGGAATCGAATTGATGGATTTACCGAAGGCAAAGTAATATGTTGTTAGAACAATTACGTCACTTTGCGAAAGGATATTTTTTCTCCTAGATAGAGCAATGATTAGTGGGACTTTAATCAAAAATTTGATGTTTCCTCTGTCTATGACCTTGACTGATCTTGAGTAATTACAGTCACTGAATTTCTAAAGAATAGGAGTATCGTCGTAGGTGTCTAAAAGGGGGTGGTCCCGTTTAAGAACAAATGAAGGTGACCTTGAGATCTCTAAAATAAAACAACACCGTGGCACTTTTTCCTGAAAACATCCGACGTCTTCAAAAACAACAAACATACTAAGTGCGTAAGGTGACGTAAGGTGACTCGCCCTGTATACTAAACGATATAAGTTTTGATTGGTCGAATATTATTTTGTTTCCGCAAACAGTTCTACCTTCCCGAAGTAAAAGAGGATCTGTTCGTTGTTAACTGAAAATCATGAAGCGCGTGATATCAACAATTAGCATATTTGTGTGCATCGGTGTGCACTTAACCCGATGTATGTTTATCGCGCAGCCATTTACAACGAACAAAAAAAATAGTTAACCCGGCAGTAATGAAGAGGGGACGAAAGAATTTACAATGGAGAACAGAGGAAACTTACCCTTGGGCCACCGGATGGTCAGAAAAGTGCGAACGAACGCACACCTTTCCGCGGACTCGCACACGAGCGCAGCGCGTCGAGTCTCGACTTGCGCGTTGCGCAGGGGCATTAGAAAGAGAGAACGCCAGTATGGAGAAGGAGAGGGGCAGCAACGGAAGCGGCGGCAACGACATGTTACAGCGCTGAGCGGAACGGGAAGGAGAAAGGTGTGTTCGTGGATGTTCGCGTCGGTGAGAGACGGGTCAGGTAGGGGTAAGTATACAGAGGTTGCGCGGGGCGTGGCTCTTAGGGACCACCCAGCCGACCAATCGAGCCGGTAGGCGTCATCGGGATGTATAACAACGCTTTCGTGTAACGCATAGCTCAGTGATTCTCAACCGGGCTCGAGTTAATTCCCTTCGGACGCGTTGTGCTGTCTGCTCGGTTCCGAGCATCCCGCGAACGGAAACGTTCTCGATCGATGAACGTGCGCACGATCGGCCCGTGTCGTTTCGATTTCGAAAACAGCAACGGCGATCGGACGAACGAACCGATGGAAAGAAAGGGGACACGCGATTCCCCTATTAGCCCGATGAAAGCCTTTATCGCTTTGCGCAGGGGCGGCAGGGAGGGAGGTAGGGGGGTGTCGGCACCGCCTACGTTAGAAATCACTGACAGTGGCGCAACTCTGGAGCTTATGCGGCTGCGTTTCTGCCACGGTAGCTTTTCCAGGATCGCGATCCGGGGAGGGAGGTGTACGGCGGGACGGAGACAGAGACACGCGTGAAGAGGGAGGGAAAGACCTGGCTGGAGCGAGAAGGACAGAAGAAAGGGTAGCAGGTTGGAGGGACGCTGGTCCACGCTCGACGGGGAGTCCAGCGTGCACCGTGCATCCAGTTGTATACTTAAATGAGTACGGCACTGTTTTAATAGTACACACGTGTGCAGGCCACGGCCCAATGAATTGATCTCGCGAGGTGAATCCCCTCGGGATAAAAAAGATTCCGCGCCATCTTTGAGAGCTCACCCTGTCTCCAGAGGGCCGACCGCGCGCGTTTTCGACCGCGGACCGTTCGTACGTCGGATACATTTTTTCAAGTAAACTCGCGGATTTAGGGCTCCTGTGTGTATTCGCAGAGGAAATGATCGGGCGGAAACACCGGAAGTCGTTCTCCGTTGGCCTTTTGGATTAATTTGTTCGGCGATGGATAAACGAGTGTTTCAATGGACATCGTCAATCAAAATCTATTGAACTTGTAACGGAAAAGACGTTTGTTGTTGGCTGTGCCCGTACCGAACAATTATATACTCGGTCTGTTGATTACTTTTCGATGCTGTCCGATGGTGGTATTGTGTCCGCCAACAGCTATTTATGTACATGGTTATCGAGAATTAGTATTGTAAATACCAGGAAAAGTGTTCAGATTCGACGACGAGGTTCCGTCGGCCGGGTGTAAAGTGCACGAAGAGGAGCGAGGTTGTCGCTCCGGGAGAAAGAGGAGAACGAAACGCCGCGACGAAACTTTCAGTGATAGATCAGTGGATATCAATTAGTTTCTTTCGCATGAACTTCCGGTGGCACCGTACGCGAAACGGGATTATCGTGTTTCGTTCGTCGGCGTTCCTCCGAGGACGAACAATCTGCCGTTGATGTTGTCGCAGTTGATTGTACAGGTTCGACGACACCGATGCGCGACGGACGAGGATAGTGTGAATGGCAATTACGTGGAATAATGTAGCCGACCGAGTCAGTTCGCAAGAGAATGACAATAAGAATGGATGGAATCCCGTGAAGGGCCGAAGTGTGTCAAGTACTGCCGGGCTTGATAGAAAGGTGCGTCCCCGTCCAAGTTCCTGCCACCAAAATCGCTTTCGCGCCGAGGGAGACTGTAATTGCTCCTCTCCCCGGTGAAATGCCGATGATGATGCCGGGCATGATTTTAGCCAAAGGTTTGTAGAACGTCGCGTTCTCGCATGTTAATCGCCGTGAAATAGAATCCCGTAAATTCTGTACAGTTTATAGGATTTTCTCAGATTTTAGATATTTGTACGACTTCCCTTTCTTTTGGGGACATTCATGCTTGCGCAATAGTCAATTCAGTCGGAAAAGAAAGAGATAGTTTTCCGTTATTGTTGTCAAAATCGATTTAGGTAAATTAATTTGAAGTTC